>PVJH01000276.1:200568-370426 GCA_004026705.1 Nesogale talazaci
CTCTCCTCTCCTCTCCTCTCCTCTCCTCTTCTCTTCTCTCTCTCTCTCTCTCTCTCTGCTACACATTTCTATTGACAAGCCACATGGAGCTAAACTGATGGAAGTCAGAGCCCTGGAGTTGGAGAAGCCACATAGAGACCTGCACCAGGGCTGAGATGCTGCTACCACCACTGGACACACAGGGCTTTTCACCTACCAGCCTGTGATCTCCCTGCATTCTGTATCATTGCATATGTAGCATGAGTCTGCAGAGGAATTTACAGACTGGTATTGCACATACAGGCTACTATCAGACTTATGGACTTGATCTGGACTGGGCTGGGATGTTTTCTTAATATACTATCACTCTTTGATATAAAGCTCTCTCTCACACATATTGGAGTGTCCCTGGATTTGTCTCTGCAGTCAACCAGACTAACACAGCATGGTAAGTGGAGCTCACCAGTAGTGATTCCCTTATTGGACCAAAGGAGCAAATGAGAGATCACCCCTCACCTGGGATGCAATGGTCTTGAGATGAAGGCGCCATTAGGAAAAGGTCACCTTGGAAGGGAGCTGAAGAATGTGAACAAGGTGGAAGGAAGCCCAGAAAACCCAAAGAAAGTAGTGTCCCCATCAACAGGAAGGGCCTTTTGATGTCTATCCTGAATGTTCATTGGAGTCTTATGACCTAATCTGACCCTGAGATGTTTTCTTGTCAGAGATAACAAAGACTCCCAAAATACAAGTGCTTGAGACATAGTCCAGACATCTTGGAATTCACAGGCCCAGAACCCTGCTCTGTCTCCCCACACCCACACCCAAGGAAAATAATCCTGGTGCAGAGAACTAAGGACTGGAGATTGGTTCTGTGTTAGGAGTCATCTTTCTCTCTTCTCTATAGGCTTCATTTCTTGTTAGAGAGACCAGAAGTTAAGGATCTTCAACTGGCCTCGAAACCGTTAAACTCATCCTTAACAAATTAATATTTAGGGATAAAGCAGAACTTTCCTTAGATTGGTTAAGGATTTTCTTTATGCTAGAACTATATTCCTAAATTGTTTATTTTTTAAGTTTCCCAGTGGATTCTTAAGGCTAGAAGGAGTCAAAGGGACGAACGAACATATTAAGTATTGAGAAGTTTAAATTAAGTACACATGAACTAAACTGTCATGTAAGGATAAGATCTCGTTAAAGAAGCAGTGACTATGAACTATTTGAATACAAAGACATGTTATAATACTTTGATTTGTTATCTGAGAAGACAATCCATGAATATGTGTTGACCAGTAGAATGAAGTTCTCTGGCAGAGTGTGTGTCCTATTCCCAACTTCTTCACCCTCGGGGAGATTCACATAACAAAGGATTTGCTGTGTATTCTGTATTTAGTGTGTAATATCCTTAATGAGTTTTCAAAGGGAATGAGGGTTGGGGACACTCATTTGACTCCCCTTTTTCTGAAGCGGTCAATGTATACAAACTGCTCATTAACAAGAACAGAAATATCCCTTGAGGTGAAATGTGGGTTTCAGAAATGCATTTCCATTATGTTTGGAGCCAAAGCACAGCAGGGACACATATCAAATGACATCTGAGAGATAGGATTTGAATTTCAAGGGCTGGCCATAAACAGTTCCTAGAATTCTCTCCAAGACTATAACCAACAAATAAAACAATGACTCCCAATCATGGCATTATCAGAGCAGGGTCGCTGGAACTGAGATTTTCCATGGAACATTCACGAACCTTGAAATAAATTTAGGTGATATGTTTGAAAAGAGTATGAATTCATGACGATGACAGATTACCACCTATGTACTTCCTCACCTTGAAGTCATTTCTTTTTATTGCAAGGAGTATACACCTGCATTGCAACACTCCTTTTACATGTCTGTTGATGTTCATTGTGGCAGACTCAGTTCCAGTTTGTAGCCATGTGTAAATGCCGAGCATAACAGCTGCCCAGGGAGTTCATGGTGATGGTCATTCAGAAACAGGTGATGGACGCCTGTCTTTTAAGGCATGGGCTCCAAACACCAACCTTCCAGGGAGTAGTTGAATGCTTCATCCTTTCCACCACCCAGAGACTCCTGTTTTCACATAGACAACTCAGTATAGTAACTGCCTTTCTCCATGTGGGCAGCTGTCACCACTGTTTCCAAACATTTCTGTCACCCTGGGTAGGCATAGTGGACTATGACATGACCTGCTGGCCCCAAGGTCAGCTGTTCAAGCCCACCAACAGTGCTTCATAGCAGTAAAGGAATCTGTCTGCTCCCTGAAAGAATTAAAGTCTCTGAAACTCAAAGGATTCATTCTGCCTTACAGGCAGGGAAATTTTAACAGACTCTCATCACCCTGCCAGCAATGATTCCCATGTTCCCCTTCCACCCATCCTTGGTAAACTCATCACAGTCTTCAGTCTGCTAGCCTAGTCTAGACATTTTGCATCAGTGAGATCATCCAGTATCTTTCCTTGGTTGTTTGACTTATGAAATTCAGCACAATAGTTCCAATGCTCTGTTGGAACTATTGAAACTCAGCATAATCATTCCAGTGCACTATTGTTTCAAGTTATGTTGAAGAAGGTGGAAAAAGGAATTTGTTTCCCTCTATGGCAATAAATAGCTGACACTTTGTGCAAGCACAGAAGGCACATGGACAAAAATTCTATTTATCATTCACTCAAGGAATTTGTGCTTCCTAGCAACAAACAAGACAGAAAGATATGATAGACAATCCCTAGATAGGTTGATGATATACTGGGGAAAGTTTAAAAGCATCACTGCAAAATCATAGAAACCCACCACCAGGGCAGTGACGCCCACACACACACAAAAAAAATCATAGAAACCCTTGTGTGTGTGTGTGTGTGTGTGTGTACATACTTATAAAACAATGGTTTTCAGCATCTCCTCCATCCAGGTGTGTCTGCACATCCTCAGCGGTGCTTCCATCACTCTCACCCTCCTCCCCAGGGGATCCTGTGCTCTTCAACTTTCACTAAACTAAATCAGCAGTTTCGGCATCCTGGGAGTACTCTGCAGTACGCTCAGCTGGGGAGGAACTGGGCAGGTGGGAGCAGGAATCCTAGCAGCAACACATTTTGGCTTACCACTGGATGCAGTATTCAAAGAGAGCCTAACACCTCATCTCACAACCCTCAAGGAACATAACATGTTTCATTAGAGAAATGAAACATATGGAGGAGAAAATTATTTTCACAAGTCAATAGCAGACCAACATCTCATCTCTGCCTCTTAGAGGGAGATGAGAAATTGGAGATGAGGGACCAACATGTTATCTAGTAGATGAAGAAATAGAGAGACAAAGAAAAGAGGGATGAAAACAAGATTTTTTTTTTAATGTCAACTGCCAAGTCTCTAACATCTGTCAACTTGCCATCCTGTGGTGACTTGCAAGTTGCTATGATACTCTAAGCAAGATCATCAGTGTTTCAAACAGCAGCAGATGGACAGGTTTGAGTGGAGCTTCCGGACTAAGAGAGACCAGGAAGAAAGGTCTGGCAATATGTTTCTAAAAATCAGCCACAACAGAATATTGTTTGACTCACTTGATTGGGACACGTCGTCATCCGTGGGAACCACTCTTTAAAGGAGGACATCAAGCTTGGTGAAGTAAAGGGCCAGAGAGGGCGAGGGAGTCGCCCAGGGAGATGGACTCTGCAGTCATCACGGTAATGGACTCAAGCATGCTGATGGTGGAGAGGATGCTGCAGGACCAGGCCAGGGAGCATTCCTTTCTGCCGGACAGACAATTGTCATGAGTTAGGGTCAACTTGCCTCTCTGTGTTGAAAGCAAAATGAAGTTTGAAGGAGTAAGGTCAAGGCTGTAGGATGGATGGAGTATCCCTCTCACTTCCATTGTGTTCATGCAGACACACAATGACCCTCTAGGACAGAGTAGATCTGCCCCTGTGAATTTCTGAGATTGTGACTCTTGAGAGCCCCATTGTCCTCCCGGGGGGTGGCTAGGAGATTGGAACTGCCAACCTTGGGGATGGCTGCCCAACGCCAACCAAGATGTCACCGGGGCTCGAGGGGACCCCTAGCGACTGTTGAGCTAATAGTAGTCTGGCCTCCTTTTAGACTTCTCATTTAAAGTGATGCCAGTGCATTACGGTCCCTTTATACACGAAGGGGCAGCAAACTAGGGAATTTAAGCAATGTCCCATGTTACTAGCTAGATGCCATGGATCCAGGGCCAACCTCCAGCAATCCTCCACACAACAGAAGGAAACACTGCCCCCCTGGTCTGGTACAGGTCTCACAATGGTTCCTGTACACCATGGAGCAAGATCACACTGCTAAAATGAAGGGGGATGAGAGAGAAATCCCCTGACTACTGCCCAAACCACACAGGGTGCGTCCAGGGATCCCAGCGTCGGCATCATGTATGCTTGACTCCAGAGGAGGAACACATCTGAGATGTTCTCTGTAGAAAGCTGGAGGCCAAATGAGGAGACCAGAAACCATACGCCCCCCAAGCAGACTTCTGGGTTAGGAGTAGGTGAGGTTATCTCTACTTTATGCCTACCTGTCTCACCACAAAATCTTTTTTTTTTCCCACTAAAGCAGGCATACTGGTCAGATAGAAATGGGTGGAACACCCGAGCCTGTGGCTCCTCCCCACTCTTCTAATCTGGAGAGGACCTCACACCCTCGGCTCCATTTTTCAGTCCAACACGAGACGAGATGGGTCCCAAAGGGGAACACTATGAGGAGGGAACCATCAACCACTTGAGATCAAAAGGACGGTATTTATCCAAGGGCAGAGTTCAGAAGGATCAGGAAAGGAGGCAGGAAGCACAGGGAGGAAGTGGGGTCACTGACAGTATGCGGTGGGCTGACAATCAGTGAGCTGAAAAGAAATGCACATGGCTTGTTAACCGGAAATCTGGGCTGCCCTATAAACCGTCACCCAACGCACCATAAAAAGTTGAAAGAAAGAAAAAAAAAGATAACCTCCACGAGCCTGTGTTCTTCAGGTCACGTTCAGGCCCTCACAATCTATGACAGCATCTGGATTGTAGTTCTCTCGGGAAACGGGAAATCCAGGTGGGTGCCGCGATAGAGACCGTCACAGGGATAGTGGTTCACTGGGGATCCGGCAGGGAGGCGTTGAGGTCAAATGGAGAGCAGATAACCAGGTGACATGTTCAAAAATGATTGTGGTAGTTGTTACACAACTCTTTCTGATATGCTTGTGCGATTGAAAAATATGATCTATAGATTCTGTGCCAATAAAACTGGTTTTTTTCAAAGGGGGGCAGAGTAAACAGAAACTACCAAATGCAGAAGCCGGGGTATGATGAGTTGGCTTAGGAAGAGCAGAGCAGATGTGGCTGAATGGACACTGAGACACAGTTCCAGTTTTCCAGGGGCCCTGGGGGCATCGTGGATACACAGTGGGCTGCGACTGTCAAGGTCAGCAGTTCGAAATAAGCTCAGTGCTCCTGTGACAGTGTCCGACGTCCACGGGGCCAGTTCTTCCCTGTCTTCTTGGGTCACGGTAAGTCAGAATCAACTCCACGGCGGTGGGTTTGGTTTCTCCTGAGAGCACATCGTGCCAACCTCTGACGGTGGGTGGCCTGGTGGTACTTTTACTGAGTCTCTGGTGAGAAAGGTCTCTCCATTAACCCCTCATTTGAAGGCGTGCCTCCTTCCCCCAAGTCCTAAGAAAGCCAGGGTGAAGAGGCCTCTGAACCTCACGTCCACACCAGGTGGTGGGAGCTGGGGGTTGGGGTGGGGACTGGGGAACATTCCCACACATTGCCAGTAAAAGTAAGTCCATCTGAGGCAAAATGCTGGGTGCCAAGGGTCTCAGAAGACAGGAGACCCGGTGCTGGACCGGGAGAAGGGGTGCTGGAAGGTGCTAATGCTAGATGCTAATCTTGTCCAATGGCACACAGTCACAGTCATGGACCAGGAGAAGAGGAAAGCAGAGATCTGAAGTGCAGAAGCCCACCCACTCTGTGCAGGCATGCTCTAAATCCCACAGCTTGGGGGTTCGTCTCCTAACAACGCCTTCCCTCCAGCACACACCGAGGAAGAAAAGAAGGACCCGGGTGCAGCACTCTCCTCCCAACACCCCAGAAACAGTCCATATTTGCGCTGAAGGGTCATGTCTGGTCCTGAGGTTAGGTGAGGGCTCCCCTCACAGAGCTGTGGGAGATTGGCGGAGTCTAGGTGCATCTCTGTGGCCCCGTGCTGAGCAAAGAGAAGGCCTTAGAAGCCAGAGATAACTATAGGACTGAAATCTTTCCTACTTCTCCCAGTTTTTAGCCACCAAAGAGTTCTTTCCTGATAAACTTCTAAGACCAAAAAAGTTAACATCTAGCAAAAAATCAGGAGTGCCTAAGACCACCGTGAGCACGTGACGAGGGTGATGGGTAACTCTTCTCTACCATCCTGATGAATGTTGGCGGTGTAGCCACTTCTTACTGGTCTCGGGCATTGAAGGCTCAAGAATTAGTATTTTACAAAAAAGAAAATGAACCCAACAGGACCATTAGTGGACAGGGAAGCTTGTCTCTGAAACCAGGAAAGCTGCTGCTTAAAGACAAGCTCTCTGAGCCTTTTCTTGTATGTCAAATGAACCCAAGACTTCTCTGGGCTGTCCCTAGGATGAACACAAATAGTGCAGCAGACAGACAGTCTTAAGTGGAGCTGGGGGTTGAGCCGCTCATTAACTCACTGGTCTCTTTGAAGCCATCAACAACCACCCAGACTCATCTGTGGGCACGTCAGGGCCACAAGCTGAAAGGGGGACGCTAGATCACCACAACTCTAAGGAGGTAAGAGAAGGCGAAAAGCCAGTGGTGCCTGCTGAGCTTAGGCCTCTATCTGTGAGATCGCTGCAGTCCATCTCTGTCTCATGTTTATTGATACGACTTCTTGGGCCTTTGCATTTCCAAGGGTTTTCCATTTATCTCTTCAGAGAAACAGACAAGGGTCCCTTTTCTTAACCCTTGTTCAGTTTAGCTGGAACTTAAGCTTTCGGCTCAAAGGATATTTATTCAGCTCTTGAGACCTGAAAAGAGAGGAAGCTGAGAAAGTGCAAATCTGGAAGCACAAACAGCAGCAAAGTTGGTCAAGTTTGCGTGAGGCAGGAAATGAGTGACGCACATACATACAAATAAGAATACCGCAGTGTCTTGGAAAGGCTGGGAATTGGAGGCACGATGGTAAAAAACGATCCCTTCACCATACCTATTCCATCTGGATGCGGAGAAACCCATCAGAGGAGCTGGACTAAATGGAGAAGAAAATGGAGGTCCTGATCCCACCATCTCACTTGCTGCAAGGGTAGAAGACTTGAAGGATTTGCTGACCATGGTCAAAGATGACTGTTTCAGAGCGGATTTCAATAAAAACAAACATCCGCACCACTGGACCGACAAACATTGTGATAAGCAGAGAAGAAGAGAAAATGGTGGAGGATTTAATTTCACGTGGATCCACAATGCAAACCCATGGAAGCAGCAATCAAGACATCAAATGACGTTTTGCATTGAGGAAACCAGATCCTCACAAGATCCTGCACAAGATCCCTCTTAGGAGGCTAAGGAGCAAAGCTCCCACTCTGGGGACGAAAGTGCACCTGACTCACGCCATGGTAGTCTCAACTGCCTCATAGACTTGTAAAAGGTGGGCAAGGATGAGAAATACCAGAGAAGAACTGATGCACCAGAGTTTTGGTGTTGGCAAAGACTATGGGATATTCTCCCGTCTACCAGGCAGACAAATCTGCCTTAGAAGTACCGCCAGAATGCTCCTCAGGAAGGAGAATGGAGAGACTTCATGTCACCTACTCCACACACATTATCAGAAGAGACGAGCCCCTGGAAAAGGAAATCATGTTTGATGACATAGAGGATCAGCAAACAAGAGGGAGACCTTCAACAAGACAGACCGATGCACCCGGAAAGCCATGATTGTGAGGATGACACAGGACCTGACAGTGTTTTACAATAATGGATATAGGATCGTTCTGGACCGGAACTGACACAGTGGCCCTAAGCAGCAGTAGCAGCATGAAACATACTGAACAGAACTGTCACTCACTCACTCTGGACCACCGAGTCCTTTCTAATTCACAGGGACCCTATAGGACGGAGTGCAACGGCCCCAATGGGTCTCCAAGATTGTAACTCTTTGCACAAGTAGAAAGCCTCATCTTTTTCCCAATATATATGTATTCATACACATACACACACACACACATATATATATATACACACACATATATATAATCCTTTATTTTAAAGCTGGAAGGAGGAGGAGGAGGAAGGCGGGGGGGGGGGGAAGGATGGCAGTAATCTAAAGGGGAGAGTGGTGAAGGTGGGGGAGGGTAGAGAGGCAATTGTACAAGCACAGTAAGAAAATGACCCCTAGGGTCAGTTAGCATGCATGGGAGAGGGAGTAAGCAGGGTCCCAAGTCCAGGCCTGCTTTGCTTGCCAAGCAATTGACACTGCCTTTAGCAACTCATAGAGGCCCCCTCAAGCCCATGCCTGGACAGTGGATCTCAATGCCTGCCAGCCCCCCACGCGTCAGAGCAGAACTTTGCTCAGAGGATTCAGGGATAGATCTGACAGGAGATTCTCAGGCCTCTCTTCTGAGACACCTCAGCATGGGCTTTTCTCACTGCCACTGAGTCGGTGCCGACTCCTCATGACTGGGCCCCCCTGCCCCTGTGAGTTTCGGAGACTCTAACTGCTTATGGGAATAGAACGTGTCCTCTTTCTCCTGAGGAGCAGGCTGGTGGTTTTGAACTGCTCACCACGAGGAGCACAGCCTAATGTGTAACCACCCTGCTCCCTACATGGATTGGAACCATGAAACTCTCAGATGGCAGCCCCGTATGTTAACAGGTGGTATCAGGGGAGGGCGTGGCCTGACTCTGACAGTCCACTCCGAAGGGGAGTCTTTGTCTAATTCACAGACCCACAGCACCTCAATTTGTTCCAGCCCAAGGAGCCCGAGTGTGTGTGTGGTAGGCGCTGCTGTGGCTGCTAACCACAAAGTCAGTCGTTTGAAAGGTGACATTTTCTACTTGGGGAAAGATTCAGAGTTTCAGAAACCCACAGATCCATTCTCTTCTGCCTTGTAGGATGGCTGTGAGTAACAGGAGGCCCAGCAGCCATGCGTGGGGCTGTGGCATCGTCGAGATGGTGCGTGTCCAGCATGGACGAATGGACAGAGGCAGAGAATGCATTGTGATGATGAGGAACTTGAGGGATAAAGCAATGAGTGGGGAACTACTGGGGCTGTTCCTTTTCGAGAAGGAGGGAAACCGTCTGAAATTAATTACTTGTGCTGCTGGTTCCACAACTGCATGAGGAAGGCTATAACATGAAGGGAACATTGCATACCTTGCTAAATGCATAAACGGAGCAAATTACATTGAAATATGCCCTAATGTCAACCCATTCTGCCACATGCTTGCCTTTGAGACTAACATTAATTGGCTAGTCCCATATATTTTTAATGTACCAGGTTTTGCCAATCTTTTATTTAAGCTCCTATAGTCACAGGGAACATTGGCCTACAATTTTGCTTTGTCTTATTGCACTTGGTTCAGTTTTGTTATCAGGGTGATACCAACCTCAAATGTTTTGGGGAGTTTCCCTCTGTTTCTGCTCTTTGAAAAAGTTTACACAAAGTCAGGCTTATCTGTTCTTTGAAGTTTTTGTAAACTGGCTAGGTCTGGGCTTGTTTTCTCTCGGGGGAGGCCTGGGAAGGCTGTAAGATGATTAACTTTTCAATTCTTTTGTTGATTCTGGTTATATCCAAGCTTTCTGTTTCAGCCATTTCTGTCATTTATATATTCTAGGAAGCCGTCCAATAACTAATTTTGCAAGCATCTTGGTACTAACTGTGCCGATAGTATTCCCTTAAGGTTTGTTTGTGTTTTTTTTAATGTCTACCAGGATGATGTCCCCTTTCTCTGCCACTCACCCGGTCTCTCATCCTTGATCGGAGACAAGTTTATCACCCTTGTCAAGGAGCCAGCGTTTAGTGTGATGGAGTTTCTCCATTGTTACTTTGTCTTTCAGCTGGATGATTGCTATTTTTATCTTTATTATTTCCTTCCTCCTGCTGCCTTTCTGCTTGTTCTGTGTTGGTTTCTCTGGCGGCTATTGTTTTGCACATCTGACTTATGATTCTCCGGCTCTTGCATTTTCTAGTAAGAGGGAAATTGAGATGATAAATTTTCCCCCAAAGTATCCTTTAGGCTGCCCCCTCCAGATCGGGATGTGTAGTTGGTTGTTTGGGGGTTTATTTTGTTTTGATTACTTCATAGCGTATGTACTTTTTTTGTTGTGAGAGGGCTGTTTGTTTTCTTTTTTGTTTGTTTTCTTTACTGTGGGAAATTTCAAGCACCTACAGGAGCCAACATTGCTTCACCAAATGCATCTGGAATATTCCTTAGTCATCCCTTGTAAATCGGCTTCTGAGTGTCTACTTGGGAGTACTGCCTTACATTGTTCTTAATTAGAAATATCTGAATGAAAACTAAATTAAGAAATATCCACCTAAAATAACCCTATGTCATATTCAACAAAGCCTGCCTGGGTGAGTTGTTTTTTTTTTTAAGTTGCCTATCATCCTATTAAAAGCAACTTATTCTTCCTGAGCATGACTGAGACTAGAGATCACTTTGAAGCTATAATGAGCATTTTTATCCTTGCAGCCTCGGTCCTGGAGTTTGTACCAAAGCTCAGCATTGTTGACCACATACACCCAGGGCAGCAGTCCACTGAGCCCCAGGCCTGCCTCTTTCGCCATCTGCAACCCCATCCTCCTGCCTCCTTTCCAAAGGCGTCCATCCGGGCACCCCGGGGAATAAGCACTCCCAGCCGCAGTGGCATGGCGGAGAAGTCCACACCGAGCACCACGGGACCTCGACAGGAAAAATAAGTTGTTGCCACTTGAAGGAAAAGATTCCATGCCTTCAGACTCCACCACTGGCTCAACTGTTTCTAAGAATAGCATGAGCTGTGGAAAAAATATATATATACTGGCACCAGACACTGGTCTTTAATTGTCTCCAGGCTTTAAAATAGAAGCAAGCTGAAACGGAAGTGCCCCTGGAAACACTCCGCTGGCCTCCCTTGGTGAGAGCACCCGGAGGCGGCATGTGGAGCCACTCCCAAGGGGGCGAACGCTGGACGCCAGGACATCGCCACCGAGCCCGGTGTTTGCAGCACAGGAGCCCCGGGTGCGCGGGGGGGAGTGATCCGGAGAGGAGGGGGTGGGGGTGGGGAGAGGGCGCCCCTCCCAAAAGTTAAACAACGTTATTTGCCAAAATGCTGCTGTTTCCATTTCATTCCCCAAACCTTAAATTTAGCTTGTTGCTCCTTAAGTCAGATTTTGTAAATAGTTCCCCGCCCTCAAAAACAATATCGACCTTCTACCAGCAAGCCTTGGAGCCAGAAGTACCTGTGTCATTGCAGCCGGTTTCATGGGTGACCTCGCCTCCCCCATGGCCCCCCACCCCGCAGCTGTAGCTGGGGACGAAGACCACCATCTAGTTCCAAATAGCCACCGCTGTGCGTGTGTGCTTAATGGAGTGCAACATTCGCCTATTACGTCTCTTACCAGAAATAAACACATTCCCCAAACCTTGGGGAATATTTCTGCATTCAAAAGGTTTGCGTGCAAATTTTTCAAATGTTCCAATTCCACTTTCTTCTATTCAAGGAGTCCTGGCAATTCAATGGCTAACCCCGGGGCCGTATTAAAACGACTGCCATGGAACCAGCAGGCACGGTATGGGCAAAAAGACGTGGTCTCTATCCCAGGAAAGATTAAAGTCTAGCAGACCATACGCCAAAAGACCCAGCCCTCTGCCATGGAGTCCGTGTGATCCCGGGACCCTGCATTGGGTTCTAATCCTGTGAACCTTTACAGGAGCAGAGAGCCTCATCTTTCTGACACCGGGCAGCCCGATGGGTTTGAACTGCTGACCTGCAGTTAGCAGCAGCTCAGTGCCTCACACCGAGTGCCATCAGGGCCCCTTAGTAAGCCCCGTAGGTCCCACTATGTCCTGTTGGATGGCTATCACTCAGAATTCATTCCATAGGCGCCCAGTGACAATCAGCATTCAGGTCGTTCTTGCCTTTTTGGGTAACCATTTAGCAACAAGAACTTTTTCCCCTTGTAAAATAGAGATGTACGGAGTTACCATTAGTTGAAGCAAAAGATAAACCGCACTCAGCCTTCTCTTGCCACGGTTCCTAGATCCTGTGCTATCAAACTGCCAGTTCATCGTGGCTCCACAGAGGACGTCTGAGGCTGTAAACCGTTACGGGAGCAAATCAATCGCCGAAGCTTCTTTTTTTCCCCTTGGAGCAGCTGGTGGGCTTGAACCACCATCCTTGGGATTAGCAGCCCAACGACTTCCCCAGTTCCAGTAACCCATGAATGGAACTTCACGATATGACAATCAAAGTCCCAAGGGGTCTCACATTCTAGAGCAGTGGTTCCCAACCTGTGGGTCAAGACCCCTTTCAGAGTCGAACCACCCTTTCACCCAATTCGTAGCAATAGCAGAGTGACAGTTATGAAGTAGCAAAGAAAATAATTTCCTGGTTGGGGCATCACCACAACTTGAGAAACTGTATGAAAGGGTCAGGGCATGAGGAAGGCTGAGAACCACCGCTATGGAGGGCTAACCTCTTGAACCCACGCCCGAGTTTAAGGCCTCAGCTGAGAAGGGCAGAGTTGAGAGAATTCTGTTTCCAGAAGGCATACAAAACCAGTTGTAGACTCCGATTCCGCTCCAACTCACACAACTCCTCTGTGTCCTGTGGGGTTTGCAATGACTGACCTCTCAGAGTCAGACCACTACACCTTTCTTCTACGGGACCTCTGGGTGAACTCAAGCGGCTGCCCTGTTGGTAAGGAGCCGATATTTGCCCTTTTGCCCCACCCAGGCACTCTAGGACTACATAGAAGCTAAGAAACCTGTATATTGCAGGCGTCTCCCAGGGACCCTCTCGGTGGTTGATCATCAGCACACGCAGAAATGTGTCACCATGCACCCTGCTGCCTACCCCTGCACCACCCAACACCATGCTCACGGTTAGCCTCCCCTGTCTGCACACTCCAGGACATTGTGAAAGCCAGAGCAGAGACAGAAGTCCTGGCCCAAGGTCAGCAACCAAACATCCATTCATTGCCCACAGGCAATCGAACTCAGAAATCTTGGAGCACTTTGTTATCCATAGGAGGATCAATATACAAGTTTGTTCAATTGAATGAAATCATTGATCCATTGCTGGTGTGTCCCTAACACGTGGATTGATTTAAAACACGTGCCACTTTCTCTTGCCCAAGCTCTGCTGACAAGGCTGCACCAACCCAACTCCCCTCCCTGTCCTTTCTGACGACTCCAAAGGCCTCAGCTTTGACTCAAGACTCGATCCACACCTCCTCTTACTCCAGTGGTGATGTTTAGAAGTGATATGGTAAGGAGGGAACCCATAGTTGGAGTGTTCAGAAAGGGGAAAGATGGTGAAGGAAAAGGAAGGAAATTTGCTCTGCCCCCTCCAGATGCCAAATCAGAAGCCCTCGTGATGCCGTAGTTAAGCACTTGGGGACTAAGGAAAGGTTGGTGGTTCAAACCCAGTCCATGGGAGACCGACAGAAATGAATATATGTCTCAGGATCCCAAGTGCCTTCACAAAGGGAAACAGCGAACCATTCCCTAAAACCAACACATTTTCATGGTGAGTCTGAGAACTGATGAGCGTCCAGCCCATGTGAAATGTTGACCCACTCAAAACAGAACAAGGAAAATGTGTTTTACAGGACAATGTTTTATTCTGAGATTACAGTGAAACAGTCTCTTAGGACAGTAAAAAGTCATTTTTCAGGGGAAAATTGTCGACAGTCAAAAGCACCCTTTAAAATCCCTATCATTGTCCTTCAAGATTACCTTAAGTAGAAAGTACCAAATGAATACCATTTCTTTCCAAGGCCAACCACAGCCTATTTTTCAGAGTGCACTGAAACAAAAGGCCGGATCTATGGTAGAGTATAAAAACCTAAAAGCCCAACTAGTTGTTGTTAACTTGGTCCCAACTCTTGGATCTTCCCAACGGGGCAACAGGTGACATGTCAGGCTGCCGACAGAGAAGTTAGAGGGGAGAGCCCACTCACAGGGCACCTTGGAAGGAAGGCCTGGTCATTCTAACTCCGAAAAGTCAGTGGAGCCCAGTTCTTCTCTGACCCACATGGGGTAACCGTCATCCATTCTGTACAGTATCATATATCCAAAAAGAATACTTGACTTAACCTTAAGGGTCATGGTGTTGTTTTGTTTTTGTTTTTTTAAGGGAGGGAGTTTATCTTAAAATTAATATCACAATCCACAGGGAAATCTGGAATTGGAACTAGTTGAACAAAACTCCCTTCCACGGAGTCCTGAGAGCATCAGGGAAGATTCTCACGTTCCACGCCCCTTCACTCCAAGAGCATGTGCGCTCAGTGAACAGGAAATAGTGGGGGCTGTTTGCTCTGTGAGCATCTGTGATTAAAGCGAAGTTAAAGAAGTTAAATGAATCCCTAACACGTTGCTTATCCCTATTCTTCCTCTGTTTTTTGTTGTAGTGAACATTCAATCAGTACACCCCCTTTTATGAAACGGTAGCAATATAGCACCTTTTGATTATAGGGTCATGGAGGCAATCTGTTTTAAAAGGTTGATCTTACACCATGAAAGGTGGAACTCATAGAGTCTGACTTCTCTTTCTGCTTGTACAGGTCTTCCCCCTTTGACAGGATGCAGTCTTATCACTTCCCTATCACCTGTTGCAGAGAACAATATTTGTATTTTCCTTTGCATTACCTGGGAGATTTCTGTCTTACACCTGTTCTGGCTTTCCAGCCTGTTCTGGAACCAGAGTTTCCCATTTCCATCTCTAAATTCTTTAAGGATGCTTATCTATGAAACTCAGAAGTCTGAAAACACGGCCGTGCAATTGATATTAGGGGAGTAAGCAGGCACCATCTAAAACAGGAAGGGAAGAAAAACTGCAGCCAGCCTCCTCAAGGCCAAATTGAAAAGTGGTGAATTGAACTATTTTCCGTGGCTCTTGCCTGCAATGTCATAGAAAGTTTAATTCAAGGATACGTTTACTACACCAAAGATCAGCTCTCTCCCCATCCTAATAAATCCACTTCCTCTCTCCACTGCAGTCAGTGAAAACTCCCTTTCTAGTTACTGGGGCCAAACCTTGAGATTTTATATCTTTTCTTTCTCTCCACTATTTCCAATTCAGTAGCAATTGGTTTTTCAAGTCTCCCTTTCAACCATATCCACATTCTAAGCTCTGCTCACCACCCACAGGCTGTGCCTGGATTTTTGCAATAGCTCCTGTTCAGTCAATTTTCAACTCCTGCTCCCAAAGTCTCTTCTTAACACAAGCCCCAGAGTCCAGCTCTTGATGTTTAAGTTCGATGATCCTTTATCTACTCCACATCTCATTCAGGGATCTCCTCACTGTCATCAAATCCATGTCCACTCCTGACGCCCCCCTGTGGGATTCCTAGACTGTAGCTGTTTATGAGAGTAGAAAGTCCACTTTCTGTCCCACAGAGCTGCCAGTGGTTTTGAACTGCCCACCGTGTGGATCACAGCTCAATGCATAACCACTGCACTCCCAGGGCTCCTTCATTCAAGGTGAACAGTTCTTCTTCTGGCCCCAAAAGACCCCATGTTCTATAGTCAGAATCAACATGATGGCAGAAAGATTGTTTTTGAGTTTCTACACAAGTAAGATCCAGAAAAGTAGAGATTTTCCTGTTTCAGTGACTAACACATAGTGGATGTTCAATAAATATTTTATTGGATGTATTACATTTACTTTAAATGATCATATTCTAAAACTAACTTTTTACTGGAATTCAAAAGCCACTCGTGGTTGGAAAAAAAAGCAAACTGGGAATGTAAGGGAACTCTCTCAGTCAGATAGAGAGTAGCTACCAAAAAAGAGTTCCATAACTGGCAAAGTACATAATGGTAAAATATTGAAATATTTATCCTGAAGGTTGGGACTGTACCAAAAATACCTACTCCCAACTTCTGCTCAATATCATCTCTGAGATCCTCACTAGTCCAATAAGACAAGAGAGAAAAATATATAAACTAAAAACGCAGTAATAGTAGCAAAGAAAAAATCAACTTGCTTTTCATTTGATGATGAAAATTAATGATTGTGTAAAAAAATCTAGAAAGATCTACAAAAAGAGCTTTAAAGAAGGTATCAAAGCAATGAAGTAAAGTCAATATTCAAAAATCAAGTTTGCTTCTTCAATACTAGCAATAAACAAGAGAAATATAAATTTCAAAAAATTACATCATAAAATACCTAGAATTAAATTTATACTACAAAATATGACATAAGTATATATATATATGAGAGAATTACATTTGTAGATAGAAACCCTCCACACTATTAAGATGTAAAATGTGGGGCAGAGCCCCTGTGGCATAGTGGTTGAGTACGGGACTGTAGTCCATTGGCTTGGTGGTTCAAATCCAACAGCAGTTCTCTAGGAGCAAGTCTGGGTAGCTCCCACAACCACCAGAGGCCAGTATGCCCCCCCAAAAAAAGATGCTAAATGTGTCCAAATTGACCTATAGATTCAATGCAATCCCAGCCAAGCCTCTCACAGATCCCCACCCCAGCAAAGATAAATATATGTATTAAAAAATTAATATAAAGTATATGAAGGACCTAGAACAGTCAGAAATATTTAAAGGAAGGAAAGAAGACATAGGAAGAGGTTTGAAGACATACACCATCAGATTTTAAGACACACCATTAAATCAACCTACTTAAAGCAGGGAGAAATGGGAAAATCTATCAATGGGATAGAAAAGAAAGTTCAAAAAACATCCCCATACATAGATGGCAAATTGCTTTTCAACAAAGTCACCAATGAAATATGATGAAGGAAACAAAAATCTATTTAATGTAGTGTTGGAGCAACTTCGTATGTATATTAACTATGCACTGGTATAAAAAGAAGAAGAGAAAAATTCACATCTCCTGTAAAAGGCATATGAATTATTATCTCAATTCTACATTATACAAAATCTGAAATCTTATTAGAAATGAAATCAAAGCTGCTTTCTTAATGTACACTTATTCTATATAAAATTCTACCTTATATTTAAAAATTTTAATTAAAAAAAGAAATCAAAGCAGTTCTTCATTGGTACTATGCAAAATCTAGAAAATGATATGCATAAAGGAAAAGATTATTCTTTCAATTAGCTGTTAAGTAGACAATTTCCTTTGTCCCTGTCAATTCATAGTCCTTGAGTTTAATAATTTAAAGGTCTAAGTATTCACATTAATGAAGTTAAACTGCATTTGACAACTAAAACAGCTAACCTGTAACAAAACCCAGGTAGATTTTAAAATATTGAGACTCTCATACTCCATCTCCAAAGAAGCATTAGTCAATAATTATATATAATATATTTTATTATACACTTATTGACAATCTTCACTTTATTCAGTCAAGCTGCAGTATAAGTATACTTCCTATGAGGCGGGCTTCAAAAGAATTGTGGGAAGCATGGGATTAAAATGCATTGAAATTTTTCCACAAGCTTTTTGGAGACCCCTCAAATTCAGTAATTCAAGGGGACTACTAATTTGAAAACACTTAGAATTAGTGAATTTGAGGGGACTCAATAAAATATTCATTGCCATCAAGTCGATTCTGACTCAGTGACTTCATAGGACAAAGCAGAGCTGCCACTGTGTGTGTCCAAGATTCTTACTCTTTACAGGTGTGGAAAACCTCCTCTGTCTCCCAAATCTGAGAGGACTTCAGAATTAGTGAATTCGATGGGTCCACTAATTCTAAACATCCCCATTCACATGGGTGGTCTTCCTCACATGGAAGAAGCCTTTTTGAACAGTGGAACAAAACCACCGCATCAGCTTTGTGAATCCAGACACCCCCAAAGAACAGTGGCTACATTTTGTGTGTCTTCTAAAGCTGCCTCTGAAATCCCTAATCTTCAACTGTGACATAAGCTCACGCTGGCTGCCCCTGGCCACGGAGAGATCACATGACTACAAAGAAGTCTAAACTGTTTAATTACTGTTTCATGTCCGCGTTGACCTCCTGTTTGGCTTCATTATCCTTCTTTCAGCCACCTCAAGGCCCAACACTACAGCAAGATCACTCTGGCAACTCAGGAATGCCATCCGCTCCCCGCAGATGATGGCTCATCAGCCCTCTGCTTTCTTCACTCGGTTGTTGAACAAGCCACGGGCTGGCTGGGAATGAGCTTGAAGGGAGCCGGGTAGGAAGGCGGGGCAATTGGCTGTTCAATTTTCACTGCTGACATGGAGGCAGATTTGCAACTCTCCCCTGAGCCCCAGCTGACACCCATGGAGGCCCTGAATGCGTTGCTAAGGACTGGGCAACGTTCCGCAGAAGCCACTGCTAATGCTAAAGCACCAACAACAGTCTGGATCCCAGAGGAACGGAAGTGCTAACAGTTTGAGTCCCAGCCAGTACTGGGCTGCTTCATTTAATAACTTCAGACCGCTCTGCCTGCGCCGAAACCCCCCACAGACTGATGACAATGTCCCAGGAATTCAAAGATAAGTTGCCTTCACCATCTTTGCCTTTTATTCCTGCCTAGTGACTCTGAGCAAGGCCAGTCCCTGCTCATCCGTGACATGTAGTCTTCCAGATCCTGAAAGGAGGGAAGGGAAGTTTTGTCTGTTTTTTGTTAAGTCAAAAAAGGCGGGGGAAAGATGAGCCGGAACTTGCCGTTGGAGGATGTGAAACAGGGAGGGCAACAATGGGAGGGCGGGGGGAGGTGTTGAGATCAGAAAATGTGTGGCAGACTAGCCCCATCTCTCTGGGAGAACAGGGCATAGTTGTCACTCTCCCTGACCCCTTCCGAAAGAACTTGAGCTGAGATGACACAGATGAGCTATGGGATCTCAAGAAGCGGATCTGAGCCTATTCATAAACTCGGGAAGACGTCGTTCTTAGTTTGCTTACTGTGAGGGGTTGATATCCTGCGTCAGCGTGGTGAGGCTCTGGGTTCTTGGGTCAACCCTTCATCTGGCTGCTGCTGGGAAGGTGTGGGGTAGCTGTGATGAACGCTGACTTCTAGGAGATGCTGAATCAAGGGATCTCCTCAGTGGGAGAGCTCAGCCGATCAGTTGGTGTGAAGAGCAAAAAGCACGAAGGTTTCTGAGAGAGAAGGATTCTGCCTCCAGACAATAAGCCCACAACTTTTCACCTATCTTATGGATTTGGGGGCATTCAATCCTTACAACCACATAAATCAATTCCTTAAAATATATAAATGAACACATAAAAATAGAATTGGTAAATGCATAAATGTACACATATATTTATATGCACATTGCACATACCTATACATTGTGCATATAGATGTATGTGTGTGTCCTACTGAATCTGTTTCTCTAGAGTGCTTGACTAGTGCAGCTGCTGTTATGTGTCATTGAGTCCATTTCCACACGTAGCAATCTATGCACAACAGAATGAAACAGGGTATGGTCCTATGCCAGCTTTCAAATATTGCTCAACTCTACCAGGTGTGCTGTCCTTCTCCAGGAACTAGATTCTCCTTACATGTCCCAAATATGTAAGCTAAAGTCTTGCCAGCCTTGCCTTGAAGAAGCAGTCTGATCATACTTCTTCTAAGACAGATGGTTTTGTCCTTTTAGCAGTCCTTAGTACTTAACAATATTCTTCTCCAACATCACAACTTAAATGCATCGATTCTTTTTCAGTCTTCTTTGTTCAATGTCACAGGTATATAAGGCAATTGGGTTTGGTTTGGGTTTGGTATACCTTAGTCTTTAATGTCACATCCTCATATTTCAATACGCTAAAGAGGTCGTGTGCATCAGATATTCCTAATGCAACATGTCTTATGATCTCTTGATGACTGCTTCCATGAGCGTTGATTGAGGATCCAAGCAAGACAAAATCCTTGACAACTACAACCTTTCCTCCATTTATCATGATGTCCCCTATTGGTTCAGTTGTGAGAATTTTAGTCTTCTTTACATTGAGTTTACATTCAATAATCCATCCTGAAAGGCTACAATCCTTGATCTTCATCAGCAAGGACGTGCTTCAAGTCCTTCTCACTTTCAGCAAAGTTGTTTTCAACAAACTGATGTTTCAACAAGCCAAGGAAGCACTGGAAGCACTCACTCGCCTATGCTAGGAAGTTTGGGAGACGGTTACTTGGCCAATTGACTGGAAGAGATCCGTTTTTGTGCCTATTCCAAAGAAAGGTGACCCCACAGAATGCTCAAACCATAGAAGAATATCAATGATATTGCACGCAAATCTGACCATGCTTGCAGCAGTCTGTCTACAGAGAGCTGCCAGGGGTTTAGGCCAGATTCAGAAGAAGAATACAGTTACTAAGTAGACACAAAGGCTCTCACATCAGGATTATAGTCACAAAATCTGAGCCAAGACAAGGATGAAAAAATGCTTTCCCCAGAATAAGAGCAATGGTGTTGTTGGATTTCTCGAGTAGGAGACACCTTGGTTCTTGTCTTTGCATGAGAAAGAATTCACAGAAGTCTGGCTTGTGGTCCAAGTGCGTTTTTATAAAGGTTGGAAGAAGTTTCAGGTTTTACAGTCCCTGCATACAGGCAACTTCATGCAGCACAACTGAGTGGGTACACCCTTCACCCCAAAGGGTGAAGAAGACAGGAGCCTTCTTTCCAAGGTCAAGGTATTTGAGGCCTGAAGGTGTGGTCAAAAATATTGATTGAGCCCACTGGCTAGATGAAACCCACCTGGGTGTAGTTTGGGCTACCTAGGTGTACTTCCCACCTGGTGCGAGCTTGAATTAGCGCCTGCCCAGTAATCTTTATAGCTGTCTAAGGTTCACTTGAATTCCTTCCAACCTCCTCTATGCGGGTCTTTGAGCAGAAAGAGGGAGACCGCCATCTCTTGCTACCTAACAGTGCCATGGGTTAATGGGTTAGGCTTTGGGTTGCCTAACACCAAAGTCAATGGTTTAAACCCATAGTCTCGCCAAGAGAAAGATAAGACTGCTCCCTCAAAAACCCTGCACAGGACCACTGTGAATTAAAATTGGCTCAGTGGCAGGGTGCTTGTTTTGGAGGGCATTAAAGAAAAGAAAGAACTCTCAAAGTGCATCTCCTCGCTAGTCAACTACCTTGTTAAGTTACATTACTCATTTATGACAATAAAAAATGGACTGTCTGACTTTGTGCTCATTCATGATGTCCATCTGGTGGTAATCCACACCAAAGAGCAAGATGAGAGTAAACCTGACTATTGTGACAATGTGTCAGTGTGGGTGGGCCGTGATTCTTAGTGGTTTGGAAATTATGCACTCATGTACTTCGGCCGTCATGTCCCGATGTAGTCGCCTTTCCTCCTGTGACCAGATTGGGACGTCCTCCCTTTGTGCATATTTCACCCAATCTTTGGAACTTAACCATGTGGGTAGGTAAGGAGTCATTGCTGCTCAATGACTTTAGTTGGAGGCATGAAGGAGATAAATAACTCACTGCTTTGTCCCCCACTGACAAGTCCCCATGGAGCTACATTGAGACCATGGCTCACTGTCAAGTCATGGCTCCATGACAAGTCCTCATGGAGCTACACTGAGACTAAGGCTGGAGGAGCCACATGAAGACCCACACCAGCACTGAGATGCTTCCTCTGCCACTGGTTCCACAAGACTTCCCACCCACTCACCTGTGATCTTCCTGCATTCGGCATCCTTACATGTGTTGTGTGAGTCTGAAGAGGAATTTACACACTGGTAACAGCTCTATGGGCTAATATCAGATTTATGGACTTGATCCGGACTGGGCTAGAATGTTTTCTTAATAGACAATTACTCTTTATATAAAGCTCTTTCTTATAAGTATATTAGTATCAGTGAATTTGTTTCTCGAGGTAACCCAGACTAACCCAGTTGGTCCAAAAAAATAAAACAAAGGTTTAACTGCCACACTCACTCCGAAGTCCGTTCATCTCTTTCAGCACTCCAAAGATGAGTGCATTCACAGCTATCTAATACAAATAGCAAACCCTCTGCACCACTCATGTCACAGGATGGTTGCCTCTAAAACTAGACTTCTGACACTGGACTCCATCTGCATTCTCTCAGAGGTCCTCAGCCTCATCCAAGTGAGCGGTTGTCTGCACAACCTCTAAATTATGCTCATCTTTAAACCTCTACATTGTGCTGCCAAAGCTGGGTCCATACCAACTTCTGATGGGGCAAGAGCAGGCAAGGCACCCAACTCCAGGTAAGCATCTCCAGTTAGTTTCCAGCAACCCAATGAAAGGGCTTTTCAAAGCTGTAGTTACTTTTGCCAGAAATGTCATGGTACTGATGGTTCTCGTTTCGGTGGAAGATGATGGATTTTTCCTTCACAGTCCTATCTTTAATGTCTACTTTGTTGCCAGACGGCAGGATGGCTATGTTTTCCCATACTCAAACCAGTTCCCTAAGCCAGTGAGGCACATTCTTGTAAGCAGTCCTTGAGGTTATGTTGAACATCATAGTGGCACACTGAGATAGATAGAATGGCCATTCTGAGTCCTCCACTTTTTTCTTGACCAGTCATATTCCACCTATTGAGTTTATTTATTTTAAAAATTATTTTATCTGGGGCTTGTACAATTCTTATCACAACCCATACACCCATCCATTGTATCAAGAACATTCATACTTTTGTTGCCATCATCATTTTCAAAACATTTTCTTTCTACTTGAACCCTTGGTATCAGCGTCTCTTTTCTCCCCTTCCACTTCCACCCTCTCACCTTGATAATTTATAAATTAGTTTTATTTTCATATTTTACACCATCCACTGTATTCCTTCACCCACATTTCTATTGTTTGTCCCCCTGTGGGGTGTGGGTGTGGGTGTGATGTTGTATGCAATCATTGTAATTGGTAGGGAAGAATTTCTTAATCCTTTTTCTACCCAGTCTGCAGCATGTAGGTCATTTCTATAAAAATACCAACTATTCATTCACAGCATCATTCCTTGCCCCCCAACTTCTCTGACCTATAGTAAACCGTCCTCCCATTTTTGAATAGATGTCAGTGTATAGAGAAATCTTTGGGGAGCTTTTCTGTTGTTTATATGTGTCTAGCACTTAAATATATGAGGAAGTGGGCGTCTGTAACATTTGTGGAAAATGGAAGTCAAGGGGCTTTGGGCCCTGGAAGTAATTTCTAGCAACTTGGCACCATCCATTCAGCAGAGCTGGCTTCGAAGAGGTTGTCCAGCCACAGTGCGATTCTCCCATGTCTCAGGGAGACATGGTACACACAGATTTAGTACACATTCATTACAGGGGGACATTCTTGAAGCTAAGGCTTCATTTGTTACAGGCTAATCCACGACTGGAGCAGAAATGCCCAATAAGGGGCTTATTACATTTTCTTATTAAATGTCATCAGGGAGCTTTGTTGCCTAGCGAGCAGTCAGGTTAAAGCCACAACTGCAAAATCATTCAGAGGACAAGAAAAGCACAGTGTTATTACCATAATCATATGTCAACATACTTTGTCACTTGCACTTGAGAGTTCTTTAAGCTTAATGAAAGTATCAAGTGTTGAGTGCGCATTTATAGCTTACACAGAGCCATGCCCCAAGGCAGCTTGTCCAGTATTTCAGAGCTGCCCTAGTCCTGGCCCTTACCTCTGAGGCATTGGGATGGCACTAGGAGTTGACCTTGGGTGCCAAGTCATTATCCCCGTGTCAATGCTGGGTTCCTTAGCTGAGAAACCCAAAGCCTCAGACACATTTCAGAATAAATCCAGCGTGACCACAGAGGATCCACGATCTCATGGCTCATCTGAGAATTTGTTTTCTATATAAGGACCCCATCCATCAGAAAAAGTAAGGGGATGTGTCTCAGAAGAAGGCTAAGCTCAAACCAGGAGCCCGGTCCCCAATTTGTGACCTGTTGGTCGTTGTCATTGAGTCAGCTTGGCTCTTGGTAACCCACGTGCAACAGAAGGAAACACAGCCCTGCACCAGCCTCATGATGGTTGATACAGTTGGATCCAGCTTCGAGGCCACTGTGGATCTTCATCAAGGGGAGCCATCATTTATCTCCCAGCATGGGGTCGGATAGTAGTTTGCTGCCAGGCACAGAGCTTTCATTGTCTCCTATTCAGAAGTCTATGACTGGGTTGCTCCTTCTTCCGAGCATGGCATAGTCTGGAAAGCCACCACTATCTACTCCCCATGGGCATCCCTGCTGGAGCATGAAAACCTGGGGACAGAGCTTCCAGCCTGACAGCAACGTGCAAGTCAGCACCACGTGACCAATGGTCAGGCAAGTTGGGACGGGGGTGGGGAGGAGCCGTAGCATGAGAAAAGGAGACTTGTGGGCATCAAAAGAGGGCCGACGCACAACGCAGCCTTCCTTCCCCACACTGAGACAAGGCTGGCCTCTGACACAAGCTACCAAGGCCTTGGGGGATCAGCCCCTAATGCAGGGAGCTGGGAGCCCTAGAGAATTCTGAAAGCAGAGCCTGTGCACACTAAATGGTGGAGGAATTAGCTAACACGGCTAACTGAGGAACTCACAAAAAGACTGACTGAGGAATGAGTTGAACTGAAAACGTGTGTCAACCCAACGGTGCCAACCTTCCACTTCATCTGAAGATGCTATTGGCATTTTATAATGCTGCCACCCTATCTAAGTGGGTTTCTTTTGACAACCACATGTGCAGGCATGTTTCAGTCACCAAGAAGCCAGTTTTCAAACTCTGTGCAGAATCCATGAATACTTAATCACAGAGGTCCGGTGTTTCAGTAGGTCTGCATGCATACACTGCTAGGTTGCCCTATTCATCCAATCCTTCAGTGGTATTAAGTATCTACTCTCTGCCCTGGTGCCCTGGACTCTGTTGCAAATGGAAAAGCCAGTGGTGGAGGAAGAAAGATGTGGCTCTCCGCTTCTGTGCAAACTCACAGCCTGGGATACCCTGGGGGACAATTCCGCTCTGTAGTGTCATCAGGAGAGACTCTCCCACACTGAGCTTGCGTTTACTCTCTCTTGGGTCACCCCTGTCAGAATACAAGCAAGCTCTAAATTTCGTCATCTTAAAAAAACGAACCCCCTAAGTTCATATTCCTCCTGAAACCCCCCATACTTAAGTTCTTCATACAAACTTCTCTGAAGAGTTGCCGCTGAAGAAATCTCCCATTTCTCTTTGCTCCCCTTTTCATAAACTAACTCCATTTAGACTTTCATCCCCACCTTTCCACTGGACTGCCCTTGCCAAGGTCAAACAAGAGCCTCCTCCAGGACAAAAATGACCTTTCTGCCATAGTTGCCGCATCAGCAACACTCAACACATTGTCTGAAATGCCTTGTGTACTGGCTTCAAAGACGTTGGCCTTTTTCCTTCTTTTTCCTCTTAGCTCTCCATCTGGGTAAAATCTAGACCTGCTTCCCACTGCCATCAAGTTGATCTTGACTCATTTTGACTCTATTAGACAGCGTCCAGCTGCCCCTGCTTGTTTCTGGGACTGTCAGTCTTTATGGGAATAAGAAGCCTCATCTTGCTCTCAGGGCACAGGTGGTAGTTTGAAATTACCCGTAGGAATAGGATTCATGGCATCCATTGCCTAGCCTCAGGAGAGGTCATGAGAATCACCACTGGTACAAAGCTGATGCTCATGCGTGATAGATGGAGGCCAGATATAACTGCACAACCCAAGCTTTTCACCAAGTCTGATGATAATCTTCCTACCTCTGGCACTCTGCATTTCTCCGGGTTCTGTAGTCCAGAGCAATATATTTCAATTCATCGCTATAAAATAATCACAAGATTTGCTTTGTGATAAACCCATGCCCAAGATTATAAGATGTTCAAGAAATTTTCAGAGTCGGCAGTTCAAATATGTTCTAGAGTAGCTTTTTATTGCCAACCTGTTACATTATTGCTGCTACTATTTTCATTTAATAGATTCTCTTAAGGAAATGCATTTAGAGTAAAACTTTTTTCTCTTGCTTTAGCATTACTAACTCATTTTCACTTTTTAAATTTTGCTGTAAACTGAAGTTTTTTATCATTACACTTTTAAGTGACCTTTACAAATTGCTTTTCATTGGTGAATACAGGACAGTAGGCATTCATCAAAACCCATAGAACTGAACAACACAAAAAGTGAGATGTCAGTGAATCAACAATGTGTCAATATTGGTTCATCAAATATAAAAAATGATGCCATAGGATAGCAAGATGTCTTTAGGAGAAAAAATGTGACAAGAACAGGGGATATACCAGGAACTCTCTTTACTTGTTATACACATTTTTCTTCTTGTAAAGCTAAAACTGCTCTAAAAAAGTTAAGGTCTATTAAGAATACAGATACCTAGTCCAGGAAAAATGCAGAAAGACCAAAATTCATTCATTGTGGCCAGGGACTGAGGGAAGGGGACAATCGGGAGCTACTGGTTGCCACGATTCTATTTGGAGTGAGGAAAAATTCCGGACACAGATAATGATGATGGGCACACAACAAGGTGACTCTAATTAATATCTCTGAATTGTCCACTTAAAAAAAAATCAAGATGACAAATGTATAGAACCATAATACACCTTTTATTTTCCAGCCACCTCTAGGCCAACTATTACCTGGTTCCAGACACATTGCAGGCTGGTTCTCACTTTAAAATATACACCCGATACTGAATGCCCTGCTCCAATCCTGGGCCCCAGCACTCATTCTCCAAAATAAAATGAATCTTTGCCATTGCTACACAAGCTTCCCTTGTTGCTAGGTAAACTCACTTGACCTTGATCCCTGCGAGAAAGAGGCCCAATCTTTTAAAGAGGGAAATAAAATCTGTCCCTACAACTTCTCAGAAACTTGATCTTTGCCAATTCAGGCCACTGCCGAACAATCCTAACATGTTAACATTGTTTCAAAATGTAAAGTGAGGATTAGTGGAAGAATGAACACGTATTCCTTCAACTTCTGTCTAAAGTGTTCTCATAAACTCCAGCTTGGCTTGTACAATGGGGACGCTGAGTGCTTTGCCCTGATCCCCTTTCACTGCCATTCCACAGGGAGTCACCCCCCCCCCTCCATTTCAAACTTGTGTGGCTTTAATGAATTTTGTTCTTACTGCGGCTATGTGTTTGGGTGTCGGGTTCACCCCAGAGGGGAGGGTTTTGTTGTTCTTTTTGCTCTGAGTTCCTGGGCCTGTTGACTGAGGAGACCAAAGCAGTCGATGCAAACGGCCCTGGGATACCCCCTTGCTGGAAACAAGAAGAAACCCCAAGAGCCACTCCAACGCCTTCCTCCTTTTGATCAGCGAAGCACCGACAGCCTCATATTTTGAAGTATATTTTTTTATTATCTTTAGGTCAACTGAAAACAAACGCTCACCATCTTGAGAACAGACCTCCCCAGAACTTCCCAGGTCAAGGGCAGCTCGGGTCTCATCATTTCGTTTTAGTGCGAGGTCATGGGGTGTTGCTGTGTTTTCATAATTCAGCAAAAATCTAATCCTGGGGGAAATAGCACCACCAGTCAAGGGCTCAACAATCAGATCAGGGAGTCTGAAAAGTGCAGTAACCCTTCTAACCTTGTCATCCTATCATCTTACCATCAGAAAGGGAGAGACTGATTACTACATAAGATAAAATCTCTCTCTCTCTCTCTCTCTCTCTCTCTCTCTCTCTCTCTCTCTCTCTCTTCCTTTCACATACACACACACACACACACACACAGCCATGCATTTCCTGACTTCTAGCTTAAAACTCTCAGTGCCCATCACTCCTTTTGGAAATGAGGGAAGTGTTGTGTTATATGACAAGCCCTCCTGATCTCATGCAGATGTGCACCTTTTCGGCCACTTGCTAGCTTAGAGCCCAATGCTTGTTCGAAGGAGGACCCAGGGCAAACTCAAAAGATGAGTGGGCTTTTCCCTGAAGGGAACAGATACTCCAGTACTGGAAAGGCTGGATCTTAGCAAGAAAAACAGGACTAAAAGATGCTCATGAAATAGCAAGATGCACTTCTTTTTATTCTCTGTTGTAAGTGATCTACTCACGTGGACTTGAAGGATCCCTGGGGGCAACGTGGGTTGGACTGTTCACCACAAGGTCTGAGGTTCAAAATCGCCAGCCGCTCTGCGGGAGAAAGATGAAGCTTTCTACTCCCATAAAGAGTTAGAGGGTCAGAGTCCCACAGGCTCAGTTCCACCCTGTCCTATAGGGCCATGATGAGTCGCTATACGAGGGCAGTTTGAGTGAGATCCAGGCTTGGAGATTTCCGGGAAGTAGCATCCAGGAAGCCCACTGTCCTGTAAGGCCAGGAGAAAGCCTTCTTGGGCCATACCAGTACACTGTGGTCTACCTTATAAGCGGCCCCAGGCTCACCCACTCAGCATGACATTCTGCCATCTCTTTCTTTGCACATTTACTTTCATCAACATGAAGTATTAACTTAATTTGGGGAAGCCAATGCTTTCATTGGGGGAGAAAAAGGAAAGATATATCCTGAATCGTTTCCAAATGAGATGCTTAGTAACCACATTAATGGTAAAATGCTTTTTTAAAAAAAGAATCTGAAGAACCTACATAATGGGTGAAATCATTCTTGATGGCCATTGTTTTATGGATCACAAGTTGTTCACAAGATCATTCAGAAAAGATTCTCCCTGCTATGCCTATCAGTTCTTCATTGATACTTCCAGGGAGTGGGGTTTCCTTGACATTTTACTGCTTCTTCTTATCGGTGGGTTTGATACTTAACATAGTGACTCTTTTTCTACTGTCATTCTTGTGACGAGATTTTTGCTGCATACGAGTAGACAACAAATAAAACATGGTTTATGTGAAATGCTATATAGTAAATTTGGTGGTTTTGAACTGCTGACTTTGCAGACCAAGCCCAATGTATAGCCACTATGTCACCAGGACTCCACTGGTTCAATACAGTAAAAATAAATAAATAACTGGGGAAAGAACTGCATAGAAATGTCGGTTAAAAATTCATTTTTTTTCTAAACCATATTGGTGTGTATGTCATCTTGAGCTTTATGTCCCTCCTATTACTGCCCAACCTCTGTAGAGCTCCAGTTGAAGTATTGAGAATGGACACTGTGGTGCTATGGTACTTACATAATCTAGTGTAAATTTGAAAGGATTATGAGTAAAGGGGTGGAGCTGGCCTGTCAAGCTGTAACCAAAGAGGCCTCTGTGTGAGCATGGCCTTCACCTGAAAATTCTGGGAACTCCTGTAGTTCCTCCTTGAAGTGGGAGACACTTCTCTCTCTCTCAGCTCACACCATGAGAATCACTCTACTGACAAGACACATGGTGGTATGGCCTGGGAGTTGGGACAGTCACATGGACCTACCCTGATGCAACCATAGCTTTGGAGTTGTCAAACCCATGTAGAGACCCCTGCCAGAGCTGAGATGCCTATAACACCACTGGATCCACAACACTCTCAACCAACTGGCCTGTGACCCTCTTGTATTCGGCATCATTGCATGTATTTTGTGAGTCTAAAGAAGACTTTATAGATGGCTATTGGGCAGAAAGGCTAATATCAGACTTATAGACTTGATCTGGACTAGACTGGGATGTTTTCTCAATATTCAACTGCTCTTATATATAAAGTTCTTTCCTATACACATACAAGTAACTATGAATTTGTCTCTCTAGTCTACCCAGACTAACACAGGTGACAAGAGAATCCAGGGAGGGATTTTGCACCACCTAGAGATGTGAGAGGAGTTGTGTGGTAATGTATTGAGTTGATGCATTTGACTGCTAACCTAAAGGTTGGGACTTCAAATCTAATCAGAGAGGTTGGGTGTTCAGATCTACCCAGCTCCTCCAAAGGAAGGCAAAGTGATCTACTTACAACAAATCAGCTATTAAAAAGCATGTGAAGCACCATTCTGCTCCCACACCAGGGGTCACCATGAGTCAGAGTCCATTCAGTGGCTACTGGGAACCACAGAGAAACAGTAACACACATCCCCAAGGCATAAGGTGGGGAATAGTGGGGAGCAGTAGAATATTGGCGACCTTGGGACTCAGAAAGCAAGCCTGCAACTCCTGCCACTCAGCCCTCAAAAGATCCTCCATATTTAGAAATCCTAGGATACTGTCATTATTTCGTTTAACTTATATTTAATCTAATAAAAGAAAACATGCATAGATTGTATTTATGCAGGGTGACTTTTGTCACCTTTAATGCGATAAAAATGGAATGAAGCACAGGGTTGTAGTTGCTGTTTTTAATCCTATTTAATTCAATCTCATGCCTGTCGATAAAAACAACAAAAGACTTGACAGCGGGGAAGTGGGTGAAGGGATACATAGGACAGTGCACAATGTGAAAAAGAAATACCAATTTGTAAATTATTAAGGGTTCATGGGAGAGGGGTAGTAGGGAGAGAGGAGAATTTGGGGAGCTGGTACTGGGGGACAAAGTAGAGGAAGGATGTTTTGAGAGTGATGATGGCAACAAGTATGCAAATGTGGTATGCATACAATTGATGTGTGTATTTATCATGATGGGAGTTGTATGAACCCCCAATAAAATGATTTATTAAAAATAATAATTAAAAAAGTAACAAAAAACAGCTGAATTCCAACTCACAGTGACCCTGTAAGAGTGGAATGCCCCTTCTGGTCTCCTCTGCTGTGTCAAAGCCACTTGATGACCAAGGATTTGGTGTATGGAGCTCCTTACCAGCATGGAAGCAGATCACACCATTTTTCTCTCCTGAAGTGACTGGTAGGTTCAAACACCGGCCTTTGGGGTTTGCCAAGCAGTTAACCACTGCTACCCCAGGCCCCCTTCCCAGCCCTGTAGATCAGACCCATTTGTAAACAGGACAACTGGAACACCAAGGACTGCAGGGATATGGGATACGAGAGTTTATTCCTGGAACGGCAGGTGGCAGACGTCAGAGGGTAGGAATATTGTCAGAGGCAAGGGGGAAAGTCTGGTGTGAAGCCTTAGTCCTATTGAGAATTAGATATTCAAAGTAGCCTCAAGTCCAGTAGATGCACAAACATCCAGCAAAGTGTCAGAACCGACATTGCTGGTCTGTTTCTTGAGCCCAGACAGGAGATGTACATCCATGTCAAGCTCTGGCCTGAGCAGGGGGGCTGCACAGCGATACAGACTTTGACCTGCCTCACCATCCACTCGTCAGAGCTATCGTCTGTAGGACTGGAAAACAATGGTTGCCCAATGTCAAGGATGTCATCAATGCCATTGATTGATGCAGGTAGAGACTGTTGAATTGGTGTCTATTGTATTGTGCATCTCCTCGACAATGGCAAAATAAATACAATGCTGAAGGAAAATCAAACGGCACCACAAAAAAATAAAATGGAAGATCATTAAAAAAGAATGATGGGGAAAAAAGAAAGAGCCAAGAACGGAAAGGGGGATGGAAGGGAAGGAGAGAGGAAGGAGCAGCTTTGATATTGCTGACCTACTGCTCGGTTACCCAGAGTCATCTGCAACCCCTTTCCTGGGACTCCCATCAGCCCAAAGGCACAGCCCTGGACCACGGCACCAAAGGATCTCCAGAAAGAAGCAAGGGAGGCTGATGGCACGTCTGGGCAGTACACCATCCAGTGCTTTTCTGGAAGCAAACTTCACCTTTTGGGTCTGTGAGCTTCTCGCCATGCTTTGGGTGTAGGTTTGCAAAGCAAACACCCCTTTTCTATTCAACATTTTGTTCAACTCATCCATCTCAACCATTTGTGTTTAGCTCACCTCTTCCCAGTAATTCCTATTTCACTCCTCTTTTCCTGACCCTCTGTCCTCATGTAAATACTGCCCTTTTGGTCTTAAAATTTTGAATAGTCTCGCCCTGTGGTGAGATCCATTTCAGGCTAAGGACCATCTTGTTGGGCATCCTACCAACATTCATCGGACCGGTCAAGTGGTCTCTTGTGATGTTGAATAAATCTTTCAGGAAGCAGGTGGGCAAGGGGTGGTCCACACCCCAGAGTGCCAACTCAGCATTGTCTAGCATGCTGCCTCTATTCCCATGTGGGTTCTCACCCAGACTTTTCCCATATGCCAATCAGAGTCCTAGAGGGGAACCCTCCTAAGACCGCCAATTCATGAAGGCAACCAAGTGGATACCTCTCGGGACAGTTCCCAATGATGGAACAAAATCCTTTCTCTTTCAAAGGAAAATGGATCAGTCAACTCCAATGCAAGCTGGTTCATCCACTTCCAGACACACACCCCCTCAGCTCCTTTTCCTGGAAGGCAGAACAGGTGCTTATATTTTGAACCAAGAAGACATCCTCAGTGCTACCCCTCACTTCTACTTTTCTGTCCCTTTCCATAGTTAAAGGATTTTCATCGCTAATTTAGCAATGAAAATACAAATAATCACACGTTCCTTAAATAGTACCTAAGTGTGTCAGTCTGGGTGGACTAGATAAACAAATCTAGGGAGATTCGTGGGAAAGAGATTTCTATCAAAGAGTAATTGTACATTAGGAAAACACCCCAGCCAACTTCATATCAAGGCCATAAGTCCAATATTATCTCATATGGCAATAGTAGTCCATAAATTCCTCTTTAGACTCATGCAGCCATGGAAGGATGCCAAATGCAAGACTATCACAAGTCAGTGGGGGGAAAGTCCTGTGCATCTATTGGTGGTGGAAGCAGCTCAGCACTGACCTGGTTCTCCACGTGGCTCCTCCAGCTCCAGGCTCTGACTCCATCAGTGTAGTTCCATGTGTCTTATCAACAGGAATGTCTCCCAGGAGGTAAGAGTGTATCCGTCCCCCAGTGCGCTATTTATCTCCGTTTGTGCCTCCCACATGAGGTCATCTAGCTGCGACCCGATTGACAGATTAGACCCCACCCCTTTGCAAGTTGACAAGAGATTACGTAACTACCACATGAAAGAGAACAAGAAAATAAAAATTAAACCCACCAGGGCACGCTTCTACCTTGTCCCCCAAAGAACTTGAAGGTGAAAGCAAGACTGGCCCATTCTCCATTCATACTTCCCTTATCTCTAGACTTGCACTTATTAATTTATTCATCAATAAAATGTGTCTACCTGGAGCCAGGAAGTGCCAGAAAGAAAGGGCATCCTTCCTCTTTACCAGGAGTTTATAAGCACATACAAATATTACAATTAAGATTATGTTTGCTGGCACAAAATGAGATACAAAATAAAGTGAGAGCAGGAAATAAAGGAAGGAAATACTTAAGTTGGCCTGAGATTTTCGACACTGAGGAACATTTCCCACTCTATTAGCTTCATGGCAGGAATTTATTTCTTTAGTATAGACCCAACCTCCGTGCCATGAGAGCATCACTCACTCTGTGAACCTGGCTGCCATACAAGGTCAGCTACCTTGAGAATTAAGGTACACACACACATACATACATACACACACACACACACACACACACTCCCTTTCTCGGGGTCCCTTGCCTCCTTCACCTCAATGCTCCTTAATGAAATGCTTATGGGCAGGGTCCATCCCACGCACCAAAAGAAAACAAAACCAGATGTCAACTATGTCTCTCCGTTTTTCTCACCCTTAATTTATCCTGTCTTTAATTCCAAGTAGGTGACCAACCATCTGCATTTTCCCACGACAACAGGGGTTTTCCAGGACCTGGGACTTCCTTTGTTAAAAGCAGCACAGTCTCCAGCAGCCAGGACCATTAGTCAGCGAAGTCAGCTGGGAACAGATGGTGCTCTGGTGGTCCTTAGGTACATGCCAGCTTTCTGCAAAGATGTTTCCCTGGATTCGTGGTTTCACAAGCAAGCGCCTCAACGCGCTGCTTACTTAAGAGAGGTGCTTGGCAATGGGACAAAACAGGGATGTTAGCTGTCCTCCATGGACCCCTGATTTCACCTCTGTCTTCCATTTTTAATTAGACCCAAAGATGGAGTGGAAACTCCTCCATATCCAACATTAACTTAATTCTAAATCTCACTAGCCTTATGTAAGCCTCTTCAACAGCATCTATTAAAACTGAGAGACAACCTCTTGGACTAAGGATTAAAGAAAAGAAGAATAAACATTCCCAGTTATTACTGGACAATCTGGATAAAAAGATATATTACAGCAGGTAGCTTAAGATTAGACTAGGGAGCACGTCCTTCTTTGTCCCTTTGGTTTGCTAAGTCCTATAAAAGCATCTGCTGATTTAAATTAAACATGAACAATAAATCTTCTATATCCTGTTTATTTTCAATGTTTACAAATCCCTTCAGTGCCCTTGAGCTGGTGAAAATCTCCTTTAACGAAAAGAACTCACCACATCACAGTGGCAGAGTGCTGCTTGCTGCTATAACAGCAATGCCCCAAGCAGATGTCTTGAGCAAACAGAAATGTATTCCCTCACAATGCCGGAGGCTGGCAGTCCACATTCGGAGGGTTAGCTTTCAGAGAAAGACTTTACCTCTGCATAAGGAGAGTCCTCATGGCCTTCCCCTATCTGGGGCCAATATTCCTTGGAGATCTCCTGAAGTCTGGATGTCAAGCTTCCCTCAGGTCTAGGAGGTGCTCAGTGCAGGTCCAAAGCATTTCCTCTGCTCTGGAGTCTTCTTTCTTGCCATAACAGGTCCTTCCATCTCTACTTGTTTCTCTCTCCTTTTATCTCTTGTATGACAAAGGTGATGTCATTCACACGCCAGAGAAACTCCCTTCGTAGTGGATTAGGGCAGCAACCTGAGTCAAGGTCAATCCCTGACAACTGATGGAGTATGATTCTATCTTATATAACTGGCAAGTCCTTCATTACATAACTACCAAGCCGGTAAGAACCATGGTCCAGCCAAGTTGACTTGGAGATTAGTGTACACATGTAATCCATGGTGGCTGCCACTATGCGCTCCAACGTAAGAACAGGTGTGAGGAGGGTGTCGAACTGAGCAGTGTTTCATTCTGTTCCACACAGGGATGGAACCGGCTCGGTGGCACCTACAACAAACCGATCCAAGATGGGTGTCCTTCTTGGATTCATGGTTTCCCAGGCAAGCACCTCAACGCGCTGCTTGATTAAGAAAAGTGGTTGGCCACAGGACAAAGCGGGAATCCTATCTGCCCTCCATGGGCCCCTGACTTCACCTCTGGCTGCCATTTTTAATTAGACCCAACCATGGAGTGGAAACTCCTCCATATCCAATATTGACCATTGAATCACTGCCTACTCTTACTGGAATAAGAGTGTATTGATCAGTGATTCAGAATCAGTGCCTCGTGTTCCTCTTTGCTAGCCATTGTCGAGTTCGCCCCCCAACTCATGCACAACTCAACCAAATGCTGCCCTACTCTATCCCCATGGCCCTCTGTGGCTAGAACTGTGGGGTCCATAAAACTTTCCACTGGCTACATTTTAGAAGTCAATCCCTCGGCCTTTCTGCTTTGTTGTCTGGAAGCTTTGCTGAAACATGTTTCAGCATCATAGCAATCCACAAGCCTCCACTGGTAGACAGAGAGGGGCCGCACCGGGCATGCATTGGCCAGGACCATGAACCAGTCTCCCCCTCGGAAGACTAGCCTTCTACCACACAGCCCTCACCGCCTCCCTTAAGCATGTAAGGAAGTCCAAGTACAGAGCCCTCAGCAACGCTTTCCAAAATGTTCTATCTCCAAAACTCCTGACAGAAGCAGCTCGAGAAGCAAAAGGAATGGGAGGAAAGCCGCGATCCTCACCTGCTAACAGGGTGTCTCTCGTTACAGCGCGCTTGCTCTCCTCCGCTTCCCATGACGAGGTTGGGACAGGAGATTGCACGTCGGGGCAACTGGAAACATTAAAGCTTGCCATGAGGAACATGGAAAGTTCTAAACTTTGGGAAAACACTAAGTGAGGATAGTGCCAGCAGGAAGAGAAAACAAAAGAAGGAGGAAGTCTTAGAGCTGAGTGGCCGGCATCCGTTTTGATTCCACAAGGGTTGACAAGGACAGACAGAAAGTTGGAGAGAGATCAGAGATTGAAAGCCATTTTCCTTCTGACAGTGGCCACATTCTGAAAATTCCATTCAGAAACATGTAAATATCATTATAGAAAAAAATTATATTCTCTATACCATTACATTCTAAACCATAAGACTGGCACTGTTGAGTTAAAATGTCACCGGTTGGTGCTCTTATTTTATTTTTCACACTTTCAAATCCTTACAAGCTCCTTGCTCTCAGGGCATGTGGTATGAATGAATGCTCTCCCCCCAGGCTGTGCCCTGCCAGCAAAGGGGCCAAGTGACCAGAAAGAAGTCTCAGCTACTGATGCTTCTGGACTGAGGAGCTAAATAGTGCATATACACAAGGTCTTCAGCTTTTCTGTAGTAAGGTTTGGCCCATGTATGGATTTTCCATTCAATCTTTACTTTTTTTTTCTCTCTTCACATTTTTCACACTGCACTAAAATTACTCTCCAGAAAAGCATTTATCTTTCCCATGGCTGATTCATAGCCTGTCCCCATTAGAGCATGTTTAGGAAGGACTAGCTGGTACCTGTAAAAAAAATCCACCGACTTTTATAAGTGGAACATCACAAGAAATCCTATTTTCTTTCCACCTCCTTTCCTCCCAGCCCAACCCTTGCCTGCTGCCCACTCAACTTATAAACTGAGCAAAAGCATTTCAACTTTTCTCATCCTCCTAATTTGTTCTTGTTTGGGGAAGACTAAACCCCCCCCCCTGCAAAGAAGTATCATTTCCAGTGCTAGTAGCTGATATTCACAAATGAATATGAAAAACCCAGAGTATGATGCCAAGCCTTTCTTGTTTTACAGCCCCTTTGTTTGTGCACATGTGTGTGCATGTGTGTGTGTGCGCGCGCATGCGCGCATGGGTATGAAAGAATTATTCCCCCATAGTTTAAGGATTTTGTTCTTTTTGGTAAGGTAGTTTTATTTTATTGTGGCCCAGGTGAACGCTTATAGAGTAAATTCATCTTCCATTCAGCAATTTGCACAGATTTTGTTTGATGACAAATCCCTTCAATAGAGCACCACTGTTTTTACTTCCTCTCTTGGTTCCCCATTTCCATCCATCGTTCTTATTTGTACTTCCTATCTTCTGGATTCAGTCTTGGGGCAAATGGTGACTTCTTTGCTTCATGCAGTTCACTGTGATGAGGAGGATGTTTCTCTCAGGGGTCACTGTGCCCTTCAGAGGCCGCTCTGTGGCAGCTCTCAGTATGGAGGGCAACTCCATGTAAAGAAAACCAAAATCCTCACAAGTGGCTCAGGAGAGAACATCTGAAGGAATGAAGGAAAGGTTGAAGTTTTCATGGACGTTGTCTTCCTTGAATCCATCGTCCATGCTCATGAAAGCAATAGTCGGCAGATTGAAGGATGCATTCCATTGGTTCAATCTGCTGCAGCTTTGAAAAGACCTCTGTGCAGCCTTGAAAAATGAGGATATTACTGTGAAGACTAAAGTACACTTGAACCAACCCATGCTATTTTCACCAGCCCATATTTACATGAAGCTTGGACAATGAATAAAAAAGAAAGAAAACTCAATGCATCTGAATTATGGTGTTGATGAAGAATTTCAAAAGTATTCCAGACTGCCAAAAGAACAAGTACTGCCAGAATGTTCTTTAGATGCAAGACTGTGAAGATTTCATCTCCCATACTTGCTACCAAGAGAGCCCAATCCCTGGAGAAGGACACCGTGTTTGGAAAAGAGGAGGGAGAGTGAAAGATTTTCAATGGGATGGATTGACACAGTGGTGGCAACAATGGGCTCCAGTATAAGAGGAATTGTGAGGGGGGTGCAGTACCAGGCAATGTTTTGTGCTATTGCACATCTGGTCAAAATCATCTCAATGGCACCTTACAATAACCACAGCTTGACTGAAAGGTGAACCCTGGGAGTGGCTTCCATGGGGATTTGAGTGTCAAAGTCTCCGGGGTTCCACCAGTCTCTTATCAGACCAGGAAGATTGATATTTTTAAAGATTTTTTTTAAAATATAGTTGTTCTATACTTTTCTTCTACTCCGTTTAAGATCTTCTGTTGTGATCCCCATCAGAATGATCCAAAATGATTGGCAGTCACCATTTAGCTCTTCTGGCTCATGTGGTCCATTGACTATTTACTAGAATCATTGATTTCCTACCTTCTTTGTTCTGGAGGGGGAATAAAATAGTTACATCTTTCACAGCTGCTCACAAGCTTTGAAGACTCCCTGTGCTGCTCAGCACAGTAGGCTATAGAACCTTGCCTTTGTGAACTGTGACGTCAATTGAATGAAATGGCCCCTAGGAGTACTATCTTACACTCCTACATTCATTTATTTATTCCTTCGTGATCTCTATTTGCAGCTAAGTTATTTTCAACCCTTTGATCTATGATATACATGAATATATTTATACAGCATACAAATGTATGTGTAGAGACACCCACTGCCAAATTAAAATGTACTTTTTTGTTTGGGTTTGTTTCTTTGTTGGTGCTCTGTCAACTTTTTATTCTGAATGAGGTGAAGGTTTACAGAGCAGTTCATCAGTTGCATCCTACACACCTTGTTTCAACTGCTCTACTACAATCCCCTCAATGTAGCAAACCTGTATATGATTTGCTTGTACCACATTGAGCATCCTACACCTGTTCAGGTACATGTCTGGCAATGAGTACACTCATGGAATATTATCTGTTACTACTGCAATATATGCAATAGTATTCATGTGGTAGTCATGTGCTTATGTTAATTTCATGATTGAGATGTAGGGGTGGAGTCTAGCCTGTTAATCTGGAGATAGCCATTGAGTAGCCAATGAGGTCTCTGTGTGGGCATGGCTTTCTCCTGATATGTCTGGGAAATCTCACGATATTTCCCTTATGAAGATGAGAAGCTATCTCCCCAGTTGTTGGGAGTTAGTCTCAGAGATGATGAATCAGGGACAAGACAAAATGGCAGCATCTGAGGAGCCAGGGGAGAAGCCACACGGCTTTGCCCTGATGGAAGCAGACCTCTGAAGCTGGAGAAGCCACATGGGGACCGCTGCCAGCGATGAGTTGCTTCTGCCACCACGGGATGCTGTTGATGGACCCTGAGCCCTGGAAGCGAGGAGCCCTGGGGAAACCCCTGTCAGTGCTGGGATTCTGCGCCCACCGACCTGTGACTTCATGAGTAGAAAGGAGACATTATAGACTGGTATCGGTCATATGGGCTAATATCGGACTTACGACTTTGAACTGAACTGGGTTGGGATGCTTTCTCAGTGTTCCATTCCTTTTGTATATAAATCCTTTCCCTTATATTCACGTGTGTCGATGAAATTTTGTCCTCTGGTCTACCCGGACTCACACAGCCTGTTACTCTTGCACACCTCCCAATGTCTCCCTTCACCTCTGTTATGCTGTGCTGGATTACTCCTTATTGTACACTGCCTTTTCATTCACCCAAGTCAATACACGCCTCTTCTCTAGTTGGGCATTCTCCTTCCCCAGCTCTACCAACCCGGGTAATCATCAAAGAATATTTTTTCTGCATGTAAATCTTTGGGGGGGTGGGGAGCTGGGGGCATCACTGTCCTCTGGTGGGAGTAGAAGGGCCAGCCTTGCTCCTGGAGAGCTGCTGCTGAATTTGAACTACCAACCCTGCGGACTGCAGTCCCGCACACAACCACTATGTCACCGCAGCTCAGCCCGCATCTAAATCTTTTCTTGACTTTTTATAATAGTGGTTTCATACAAGATTTGTCATTTTGCAGTATTGATTTATTTCATTCAGCATGAGGTCCTCTCGGGTCATCCATGCTCTGACATATATCACAGGGTCATCGTTACTCTTTAATCTCACATAATGTTCCATTGTGCATGTGCACCACGCCTGACTTATCTCTTCTTCTGTCTGTGGGCATTTAGATCGTTTCCATCTTTTCATCCTTGTGTGGTGCACGGTAATGAATATGGACATGCACATATCAACTCACGCCATGGCCTTGACTTCTTTAGGTATATAAGACATACTACCGCCAAGTCAGTTCTGACTCAGGGAGACCCTGGAGAACTGAGAAGAACTGTCCTTTGAACTTTCTGAAGGCAAAAAGACTCCACTTTCTCCTGCAGAATAGCTGGTTGGTTCTAACTAATGAACTGTGGTTAGCAGCCCAATAAGTATCCCGATACATCACCAGACTCTGTTAGGATATATAAGAGGGCTCCAAAAAGTTTGTGAGGAAGTTATATTATCCTTTCATTGCATTTCTCCGTGAACTTTTTGAAGGCCCCTCATATTCTCTGGAGTTGGATTGCTGGAGCCATCCTCCAGTGTTCCTCTTTGCAGCAAGGGCCATTGTGCTCTTCCTCCAGCAGTGCACAATAGTTCCAATCTCCTGGCAACCTGGACCACATTTATCATATTCTGCTCATTTGGGTTTAGTTTGTTTTTCATTCATGTCTGTATTGTCAAGTTGAGACAGGATCTCATAGTTGAATTTCCATCGCTCTAAAGGCTAAATTTTCCTCATGTTTTCAGGTTATTGTCTAATATTCATTTTAAAACTAACAAGTTCATGATGGAGTGTATGGAAATATCGAAGGAGAAAAGAAAATTGCAAAACTAAAAGCTAGAGGCCACCTCTATTGATATTTTAGTCAATATCCCATTTTCTGCCACTAGAGATTGCATTTTTATCGTATTTTTAACATTATATGCCAAATCAAACCAACTTGACAATCCTTCCTCGATCCTCCTTGAAGAATCAGAGTCTGTGTTCTAATACAGTCATACCTGTCTCATTAATTGACAAGATTTCCCCCAGGGTCCTCGTTGTGCCCTCACGAGACTCAAAGTTCCTGTTTGGTTGGGTCTTTCATTGGTTCACCTTAGTTTCTTGAGAATATTGCATGTAGCAATAATCCAACAACCAAAGTGATCATGTCCATGTACATACTATGAACCATGACAGCTATTAGATTCTCAGAGTCCAAGAGTGAAACAAACAAACACAAAGGAAGTCGTGGGGGGGGGGGGGAGGAGGAGGAGGAGGAGGAAGGATAGGGACCAGAGAGAGATGGAGGCCTGAAAGACAAACCAGGGCACAAATCAAGTAAGGCCTGATGAGGTGCACAGTGGACCCATTGAAGGTTTTCTAAAGCCACCAACCCTCTTCAGATACTGCTTGAAAACAGAGTAGAGGAGTGACAAGTGGAAGCATGTGGGTCACATGGAAATTTGACGGTGACTTGGACTGATGTACCAGTGGTTGGGCACTGGGCTAGTATGTTTTGGAGTGGGAAAGACAAGTACATCTGAAAAATTGGACATGAGACCATCTCACATTTCTAGTGCTACTGTGATGAAAATGAAAAAGTAGGTGGTTTTAAAGACCAGAAATTTATTTCCTCACACATCTGGAAACTAGAAGTCAAATTTAGAACATTGGCTCTATGAGAAGGGCCTTCTTTGTTTCTTTGGACTTCTAGTAGCTTCCAGAAATTCTTGGTGTTCATCTGGCTCCATCATCAAACAGCATCTTCCCCTGTGCATGTGTTGCAGTATTGCTTCTCTTCTTGATAAGACATCACTTAGAAGGGATTAAGTTTATGACTCACCCTGCTCTAGGTTCTCCTCATGAAGATACAAAAGAAAACTCACATTACTACAGTCATAGGTACTGGGATTAGGATTTTTTTTTTTTTTTTAGTTTTTGCATGGACACAATCCATAACCGTAGTGAGAAAAAGAGACAAGTATGTCATCTAAGTTTCTGGAAGGACCAACAGTTTGGATGAGGTGTGATTTATTGAGTTGGAGACGAGGGGTGAAATTGATGGAAGTGGCCAGAACCACCAGTTTATTCTGGGACATATTAAACTTGAGATGTTTGTGAAATAGCTACATGGAAACGTAGCGGAGACTTTTGGATGCAGGATCTTGTGAAGTTCAGAGAAGTAATCAGAATGGGGGCTATGAATTCAGAAATCCCCAGCTCATAGAGGCTATTTAAAGCTCCGGGTCAAGTTAGGACCACCTGCAAAAGTGTGACGAGAGAAGCAAGGACCAGTGGGTATAGAAGGGGGAAGACTGTGAAGGTAAAGAAGCCCAAGGTGGTACAGTGGTAGCTGCTGCTAGACAAGGACAGCAAGCTGGTCTGGAGTGTGGCGAGGTGAAGTCACCACTCTTCTTGAACAGAGAGTGGTCTCTTAGAACCTAGGGTCACCTCAAATCAGAAATCAACTTGATGGCAGTGGGTATTGTTTTGTTTTTGAAGACATGGAGAGTCACTGTGAATCAGATTTGACTTGACAACAGTGAAAAGCAGAGGGAGATGCTGTGAGGGCAGCAGATCTAGACAACTTCCCTGAGGATTTTATGTCTAAAAAGTAGAAAGAAGGCCTGGAAATTATAGATCCTTGAGAGGTCAAGCAACGGATCAAAACATGTTTACTTGAGATGATCCCACAGAAAGGAATGTTCAGCAAGGTTTTAGATGGAGGCAGTGAGAGGGAGTTGAATTCTTGAGAAGGCCAGGGAGTGCTGCTACTCAGAGCATAAGCAAAGGAAGAAATACTGCAACCACTTTAACATGAGTGAGTAGAGGGGAGAGGTCTAGATGGAGTGGGAATCTGAGAAAGTGTCCATTCTTCAAAGATGTAGGAGGTGAGGTTCTTCTCTGACAGTAAGTGGAGATCATAAGAGCAGCCCAGACAGCTTAGCTCACCAGGAGACCTGAGCCTGGTACAGAAGGATGTTCAGCACAGCAGGACAGGGATAGGGAGGGTGTGGAAGGACTGGAGGCTAAGAATCAAGATGGCTTGAGTGGGGACTTGGGAGTGATAGGGAGCATGGGCTGGAGGAAGTGGGGGAAGCAGGGCTTAGCCAGCATGATAAGGAAATTTGGCTTTATCATGAAGAACAATAGGGAGAGAGTAGAGGATGTTAGGCAGGAAAGTGATATAAATAGGTTGGAGTTTTATAGAAGCATTCTGCAGAAGCCTGAACAGAAGTTTGCAGGAAAGACTGGAGTCAGGGGTGAAAAACACTCACCAGAAATGAACCCAACCTTTGGTTATCAAGTCCATTTCATCTCCAAGCCAAAAACAGTAAACTCAAAAACCAAACTCACTGTCGTAGCATCATCGTTACCCCATAGGACAGTGTTGTATGGTCCTTGGGTTTTTGACAATGTAGGTCTTTATGGGAATAGAATATCTCATCTTTCTCCTTTAAAGTGGTCGTTGGTTTCAAACTGCTGCCCTTGAGGTTCAAAGCCCAACTCAAAACCCACTATGCCACCAGGACTCTCGGAAGCAGTGAGGCCTGAAGTAATGTAGCTGTGGAAATGGAAGCAAATAAAGGGATTTGTGATATATTGGAGGAAGACCCAATAGAATTTAGATCAAAAACATATTCGATGCTTCTTAAACAAGCATTTTACTTGATTATTTTCAAATACATTAAGCTTCATATCCTACCTTAAGTGTGCTGACCAAAGCAGGCCTCTCTTTAAAATGGCTTGGCGGGGCTGACCTTATATTTCGTCCTTACTCTCAGCACGGTGTTGGGCACAGGCCCTGGGTTAAGTGACTTCTTCTATACAAGTGAAACCAACTTGGAGCACGGTTTCATATTTTCCAGCCTTCTTCTGCCAGAGGCATTAACTTACAGAGCTTCCAATGTCTAGCAACCTTACCAAGCCAGTTGTCATTGAGTTGACTTCAATCCAGGGTTAACCCATGTTTGTCAAAATAGAACGATATTCCCCAAGGTTTCCTTTTTATCCCAGTGATTCAAGATACATTAGCATGTGTTGTGCAACCCTCACGACAATCCATTTGAGAACACTTACTTCTTCATTGTATCCATTTTCCCCCAACCTCCTTTGCTACAACCCTAAGAAACTATAAATCTAGTTCCTACCTCTATTAGTAGATCTGCAGGTTTGATAAAAAAAGAAAGTTGCACCAAAAAAACCCTCAATAACAAAATAAAACACAGAACAGCCTCAATTAAAAAGGAAGCAGAAAATACTAAAAACGAAAACTACTTGAAAATGCGTTAAAAGGGAAAACAAATAATAAGATGTCAAATTTCAACCTAACGATATCTGCAGTAAGGACCCCCTGGCGAGGCAGTAATTGCACATTGGGCTGTAGTCCACCTGGTCAGCAGTTCAAAGCAACCGGCACCTCCACAGGAGAAAGACTGGACTTTCCACTCCTGTAAATAGTTACCATCTCAGAAACACACAGAGTGACTATGAGCCTGCACTGGCAGGATGGCAGTGAGTTTGTTTTTGCTTCTGCGTTTGTATCTGCCATAGGTGCCCCGTTGGCCTAGTGGACCATTCACTGGGTTTCCAGCTGCAAGGTGAGCAGCTTAAATTCACCAGCCACTCCACAGAAGAAAGGTATGTGTATCCAGTCCCACAAAGATTCACAGCCTCACACACCTGAAAAGATGGCTCAACTCCACCCTACAGGGCTCTTTGCATGGAGTTTGAGTTTTATATCTGCAGCAATCCATTTTCAAGGGCACTCTGAGAGCAAGAGTGTGCATGTTCCTGGTCAATGACCCAAGGGAATTCAATGGAGGCTTCGTCTCAATAGATACTCAGCAAGTGGACTTGGGGCTTTCAGTGTCATCCATAGTCTTCTGCAAACCAGGTGTTCAAAATGTAAGCTCCAACATAATTCCCTCCTCCAATCTTGGCTCTTATTATTCACAATCCTTGGCTCACAGAGGCTAGGACACTCTTTGCATTCAGATTAAAATGACACCTCAATCAGACAGCTATTTGTGCTTTCATGCGCATCTTTGAGACCCCAGACACTACTCTTTCTGTTAGCCAGCCACCATCTGATTGCTTCAGCACACTTTGCACCCAAATCTTCAGTGATCACTTCATGAAGGCAAATAACTCCCCAATGTTTTCAAGGACAGATCCTTTGAAAGTAGATCACCAGATCTGTCTTCTAAGACCTCTGGGTGGCCTCCAACCTCCAATTTTTCAGTTAGCAGCTAAGTGTATTGACTACCAGGGGACTGTAAAACCTTCATGGAAGGAATTAAAAGAGTGTGGAATGTTTTCACGAGATTTTGGAAGCCCCTTGTATTTGTACTATCCAAGAACTCCCTGGTAGCTTTGTAATTGGATCACACATAATACACGACAGTGGTACCTTATAATGTTGTACCTTACAGCATGCTTTCATTTGAATACTTTGCTCCTTACTGCCCTAAAGAGGATTGGTTGTTTCAGTGTTACAAATAAAGATGCCGAGAGCTGAGATACTGTCAATCAATTCCCTGTGGTGACAAGGCAAGGAGAAAGGGGAGAGGCCTAAAGCAAAGTCCTCAATTTCCAAAGGTCCACAAGTACCCTAGTCTTGTCTTAAAGGGGTACATAACAAGGAGCAAGATTCTTTATTCTAGAGCTAGAACCTTTAGAACTTTTCCCTACAGTGAAAATATGTGACTATATGGAATCTCAGAATTCTCATTTAAGAATTCTCAAATCAGACAGCTAGGAAAGGCCATAAGACCCCAGTGCCTCTTGGCCTGTATTCATATTTATCAGAAAGTCTTTATCCGTGGTCTTCTGATGTTTTCAAGATCATCTGAAGCATGAGTTTCTCTTCAAGGGACAGACTGATCAGTTTCCTCAGCTTACCCACAAGATTACAGAATTACTTGACCATTTTCATAGAAAAAAAGGCTCACCGAAGGGCTGCTGCTGTTGTGTGCTGTCAAGTCTAACTCATCGAGACCCCAATAGGACAAGGAGCAAGTATCTACAGCTGTAAATCTTTACAGAAACAACTGTGAGAGGCCTCTCAATCCATTATCACTTATGCAGAGGGCTCACCCAGGAAGAAACACCAAGCCCGCCCTTCTCTCCTATACATCAATGGGGTCATTGACACACAAAGCCTCAAAAACCCACTTCTCTTTATTCTCTCCTACTTTCAATGGGAAATTTTCATTTAGACCTCTCTTTCTCCTTGTATCTTCTTTTTTTTTTTTTCATCCCACTACTTCTTCTAAGTGGTGTTAGAGAAAGGGTGGCAGGTGTCAGAATTAAAGAGATAGTCATTCAAGGAAGTATTAAAAGAGGTAAAGGGCCACCAAAGAAATGGAAAGAACTCTGAATGAGGAGGCACAGAAAAAGAAGGAGAGCAGGAAGGCAACATAAAAGCACTAACTGTGTCAAATGCTACAGTGTGGACAACCAAGTCAAGCAAATTCATACACCAGACATTTTTAGACTTGAAATGACTCTCAAATAGACTTGATGATTTTGCTTCAATTTGTTGTCATTGTTTTGTGGTGAAAGTACACCCAGCCAAAATAAAACTCTACTGTAACTATTTCCACACGTACCATTGAATGACATTGATGATTATGTTCTTCAAGCTGTGCGATCATTCTGGCTAGCCCTGTTTAAATCCTTCCACCCCCATTGATCTCAATGCCACCCCAAAAATCTCCTCTTTTCCCCATCCTGTTCCTCAGGTGGCCATGGATGATCTTTGGTTTCTGCATGTTTGTGTATTTCAGATCAGTGACACCACCCAGCCTTGGTCCTTTGGTGCCTGACTGATTTCAGTGAGCGTGATGCTTTCAAGGATCCTCCATTTTGTGAACCCAGACTTCACTTCCTTTTGATGGCTCTGAAGACTTACAGCCTTGGAAGCTCTGCAGAGCATTTCTATTCTGTCCTGTAGGGTCACTCTGTATCGGAACTGATTGTGACAGTGGGTTTGTTGGTTGTTGTTGTTATTGTTTTGTCCTCAGCGGATCGGTGTCTGTGGTAGTTACACAATTTCATGTCAACTTGATAAATAAGAAGGAAGGAGTGGAGTCTAGCCTGTAAATCAGGTCACAACCAGGTGATCCCTCTGTGTGGGTGTGGCCTTCTCATGAGGAATCTGGGTCTTCCTCCCTGGAAATGGAACATATTCTCTCTCTCTCTCTCTCTCTCTCTCTCTCTCTCTCTCTCTCTCTCTCTCTCTCTGCTTCAAATTCCTGTTACCAAACCTCATGGAGCCACAACGATGGCAGCCAGAGCCCTGGAGATGCTTCCACCATCATTGAATCCACAAGACATTCCACCCACTAGCCTATGATCTTCTTGCATTTTGGCATCAATGCATGCACTGTGTGAGTCTGAAGAAGAATTCATGGGCTAGTACCTGACTTATGGACTAATATCAGACTTGTGTACTTGATCTAGAATGGACTGGAATTTTTTAAAATCACTTTATTGGGGGGGTCATACAACTCTTCTCACAATCCATACATCCATCCATTAGCACATTTGTATATTTTTTGCCCTCATCATTTGCAAAACATTTGCTTTCTACTTGAGCTCTTGGTATTAGCTCCTCATTTCCCCCCTCTCTTTCTAGGACTGGGATGTTTTATTGATGCATAATTATATCTTGATACTCTCTTACCTATATATATATAAATGCCTCTGGATTTGTATCTCTCTTCAACCCAGACTTACATAGTGTCCCCCAGGCTTGTTATTCAAGATGGGGAACCCAAAGACCCAAATATAGATACCAAAATCTCTAATACAAGAGGAACCTTGTCTTTTTGTCTCTTTTTCAGAACCATTCCCCAAAGCCCTCTCTCCATCAGGGTTCAACAAAAAACATTGGGCACATCATTTAATAGAAGCAATTCTAGTAGAGGGATTCTTTTAAGAAGGTGAGCAGGATTAGGAAGACCAACAAGGGCTGGTTGAATGCCACTGGACTGTGACTAGGAGGATCAGTATATTCCTGGTCCCATAGGGGCAGGAAGAAATGAAGTTATCATTACCCCTAAAGACAGCTAAAGAGGAGCTTGCAAGACAGAAGTTCTATGCCTCAAAAGTGCACAGCTGTTGTCAAAATTGCATCCCAGAGAAAGAGAAAAGAGAAGAAAGAGCAATGGGTACTCAGACTTCTCCCATCCTCGGATCTCCTAGCAGGGTCTCCATTAGCCAAAACCAATGGAAAGTCAGGGAACAAGAAAGGCTCACTGATGCAGCCTTGAGCGGACAGCCTCCTTGAGCACAGAGAAGGGCAAGAAAGACTGGCTTGTTTGGATGGAGAGGGGTATGTGGAAAATAAGCAGATCTCCCTAATAGACCTTCCTGAACAAGTTTTCAAAACAGGTTTGCCCCAAACCAAAACCAAACTCACCATTACTGAGTCAATTTGGACTCATAGGGAACCTCTAGGACAAATTAGAGCTGCGCCTAATTTCCCAAGACTATGGCTCATTACAAATGCCCACTCTCACAGCTTCTAATGATATAGCAATGGTGGGTTCAAAACCGCTCACCTCTTAGTGAGCAGCCCCTGGCTTAATCCACCATGTCAACAGGCCCCTTCAGGAACACAGCTTCCCTTAAATCATCACTGTCAATTCTATTGACTGAAAGCCAACCCAAGTGGAGTTTTAACTAATTCACACAAGGGAAGAGTGAGCATGCGATCAAATCTGGGATTCTGCCAAGAAGGCAAGAGGGAGAAAGACTTCCTAGAATCCATATGCCCAGAGAACAGGGAGCAAAATCGATTTGACATTATTTTATCTTTCTTCAACTTCACTTACTTAGCAAAATAAAAAAAATAAATTGAAAACCTTAAGCAAGCGTTCAGAAGCTTTGGGGAAAGGGACTAGCCTGTGAAGCCCAAAAGTTGTGGAACAGCCTGGATCTCACTAGAAAAACAAGACTACTCTCAGAAGGCTTTGGAGGAACTTCACAGGTGGGACAAAGGGTTAACACTTGATGGCTCCATCAGACCTTCTGTTTTCAGAAGGTTCAACGCAAACCAAGCTCACTGCCATCTAGTTGATGGCGATAGGTTGTGACCCTGGAGGGCAGGGTGGAACTGGCTCTGTGAGCTTCCTCACTGTAGCTCTTGATGGGAGTAGAAAGACCCATCTTTTTCCAGCTAGTGGTTTCAAATTGCTGACTTTGCAGCTATCAGCTGAACTTGTAACCACTATGACACCAAGGTTCCCCCCAGAAGGTCACAGCCTTGAAAACGCTATTGAGAAGCTAGTTTTGCAAGCACAAGGACACATGAGTTAATGTCAACTGGACAGCAAGTAACAAGGACAAGGAGCATGTGAGGACTGGGATGCCAAAGAGGTCTGGAGCCCAAGAGAGCAGCACGGAGATCTACTTTGTAATCTCGAAGTGGGAGGCAGATCATCAATCAATAGAGTCTTCAGGGGGTTGCTCTCCTGCCCTGTATCTACCAGAGTGCTACATGACTCCAAGAGTCGGGAGTCTGGGAAAAATCCAAACATTTCTCCCCTGCTCTGAAACAGAGCACAACGCTCGAATCCCATTTAATTCTTGCCCAATGCAGCACACTGTTGCCAAACCCATTCTTGATTATTGCAGTCGGCAGAAAAGAGGCGGAGAGAACAGTTCAGCACTCACGCTAACAGGCTGTGACCTCACGAGTGAAAGAAGACTAGACCAAAGGACACGTGTGAAATGCAGCCGTGGAGCAGCTGGCTCAGAGCCCTCACCACGCTACTGTCTCATGAATAACTGATCATTTCATTTCATGGCAGTCGACAGAACATTCAAGTGTCTTGCCTTCTGCTGCCGACATGCAGATGTTCTAACTGTGAGTCATGTTCTGGAATTTAGAGTCTGTGTATTACTGGTTAAAAACCTCCAGTTGAATTTCACACGATACTTGTATGAAGAACGAGCAAGTATTTCATGAGACCTGGCCCCAAAATGAACACTGAAAAACAAACATGTGTTGTGTGTTGACAAGACTTGGAACAAGAAACAAAAGGCAGCAGGTAAGACACCAGAAGCCTGGCTTTCTTGATTAGATAGCCTAGGAGCTGTCGATGAACAACAGCTTGCTACAAATTAACACTCAGAGCCCTTCTTGTGTATACATTCTCCTGTGTGTGATGCCAACTAAAGAGGAAACAGCAGCTGACCTCTTGGCCCTGAAAAGTGCACTCACAAGTCTCTGGCTCTGAGCTTTCATAACTTAGTGGTTGACTGGAGGTACCACTACATACCCACTGAATGGTTACGAGTCATTCAACTGTAAGGTTGATGGTTACAGGTCTTTACCCATCCAGAGACACCTAAAAAATAAGGTTTGGTGGTCTACTTCTGAAGGGTCAACAGGAACCAGATCAAAAGGAACCAGGCATAATTAACACACCTGAGGATGCCACGAGTCAAAATCAACTCAATGGCAAGTACCAACAACATGTATAAACAACCTTTTAATTATGAATTGAGTGAAGGTGTACAGAGAAGATCAGTTTTCCAATCGAAAATTCATATGATTTATTTGTTCGTTGACTGCCATGTCCACAAAGTAACATCACTTATTCTACTTCCCATTTTGCTCTGTCCCTTTCTTTCCTAACGCTTCTGAACTTGGCTCTCTAGTAAATGCAGCCCTTTTGATCACAAATGGTTGATGTTTCTAAACCTTTCCAATACTCTTGCTTCCCTTCTAGACCTGTCTGTTGATGGACTGAAAAATTAAGCCACGGGGTTGAACTCATCTCAATGAAGGGTCACAGCCTCAGGGGTTCCCTCAGTCTCTAGCTGGTCTTTTTTATTATTTTTCAGTCACTAGGCAACTTTCTCCCACTCTAAAGACCTCCTAACATCATTTCACTCAGAGAATGTGGCATTGATAGCTGGGTCCTAGTTCTTCTGTCTCAGGACTGTGGATACTGATGGTTGTGTTGTCTATTAGTTTGTTGGACTAATTGTTCTCATGTACTTTCTTCACTTTTCTTTCCATCAGTCAGGGAGAGCCCAGTAGTTCCACTCTACATGGCTGCTTGTGAGCTCTAAAGACCCCAGTTGTGATGCTCCCGAGTTGGATGGAGAGCATTATTTTTGTGGCCTATATTATGCTAATGCATCAAGTGCCCCCCCCCCCCACTATCAATGGTCCTGAGTGCCCAGGCCTGGTGAATCTTTCCTTCAGGTGCTTGGTGATGTCTCAGGTGTTTTCACAGCTTTGACTTCTCTATGCTTCACCACATTCAGGAATATACTTGCAGCTAAGGTCAATCACTTACTGGCAACCCGTCAATTCTGGCTCATAACACCCCTCTAGGGTGGGGAGTCTGAAACTGTAAGTCTTAATGGGAGTAGGAAGTCTCTTTTTTCTCCCCCAGAGCAGCTGGTGGCTTCAAACTGTTGACTTTGTGCCAAACGGCCCACCTCATAACCCATGACATCATCAGGGGTAAATACACATGTAGAAATAGCCTCTGGCAAGCCTGTAGATAGGCATAGGTACACATCACTTTACCTCACACACTCATTCAGGCTGGGAGTCTATCCGGGCATCTACTCTCAGATCACCATGACTGCAGCGCTGTGTCTACAACAATATTGACCTCTGTTGCCTTCACCTCTTGCACTTTCTTCGGCGTGTTCTCCTGCCTCCACCTTTGTTTGCTGACCTTTCGCTTACTGTCGATTGCCTTTCACCCAAGCTAACATGTGTCTGCCCTCTAGCCAGTAACACACCCTTCCCTCTCCTCACATTCCTGGAGTCGTACAACATTTGTTTTAGAACAATAGCACTTGGTAACTTAAAGAAGACCTTCGGTTCTGACATCAAACAGCAGTCCTCAGTCAATGAACAAGACCCATTCCTGTGCCTTTGAGATTTTGTAGGTAAGTCACAACAGGTGCCTATGGGTTTTATTTCTCTTCAATGCAGGATGTATAGCCTGGGAAGCCCGCAGCAGCAGGTCGGCTGTGCCCCTTCAGGGTTGTCTTAGTCATATTGACTCAAGGGCAGTAAGTTTGATCTGAGGATTCCATGCAATGAAAGGTCCTCACCTTTCTCCCCGGAGCAGCTGGTGGTTTTGACCGGCTGACTTTGTGATTAACAGTCCAAATCATAATCCTTTATGCCATCAGGGGTAAATATACATGTAGAAGTATCCTCTCTCAAGCCTAAAGACATAGGTCTATTTAAAAACTGCATATCAGAAAGGAATTTTGCAATGAAGAATTTGTTGCAAGGAGATATTGGTCCCTTTGCTCTAAGGGTATGTAAATTTACAGACTATTAAAAGGGAGTGTTCCTAACTCAGGGATGGTCTGTATGTGAAAAATTCCCAAGATACAAAATTATTCCCTTGCTTCATAAATCAAAAGATGGTGATGTACAGCATATTCCCAATTATTCGCAGACATGCATGTTTCTAGGGAGAGCAGGGCCACTTGACCCAAGTCCCATAGAACTGAAGACCTGGAGATTTTGCCAGTTACTTCTCCAAGAGCAAGCGTTATGTTCCAACCAGGTCACTGCATTTGCACAAACCAGCTAATAAATAAGGGAACATAGCGAAAATGATAAAAAGAAGAAGAAATCACACAAAAGTCATTAGAACAGATCTTTAAGAGGAAAGGAATCTGAAGGGAGAATTCCGAGATAGAGTTAGTGATAATACAGGAGGATGGGACAGCACATGGCGGAGATTACACTCCAGGAAAGAGAAGGCAGAGCATTGAAGGGGGTGTGTGGGCAGAGCGTCCTGAGAAGACAGGCCGTCATGAAAATGCGCAGGGACTGGTGGAAGTAGATCCTACATGGTTGAAACTTTAAAAGAAAATAAAAAAAATGTATGGACGGTGGTCTGTCAATAAAAGGATCTGAGGCTATTGTGGTGGTCATGTGCTTATGTTAATTTCATGACTGAGATGGAGGGGTGTAGTCTGCTTGTTCATCTGGAGATAGCCATTGAGTAGCCAATGAGGCCTCCGTGTGGGCATGGCTTTCTCTTGAGACTTCTGGGAAATCTCGCGATATCTCCCTCGTGAAGATGAGAAGCTATGTCCCTGGTTGTTGGGAGTTAGTCTCAGAGATGATGAATCATGGACAAGACAAGATGGCAGGGTCTGAGGACCCTGATGGAACCAGACCTCTGAAGCTGGCGAGGCCCCTGTGGGGACCCCTGCCAGTGATGAGTTGCTTCTGCCACCACAGGATGCTGTTGATGGACCCTGAGCCCTGGAAGTGAGGAGCCATCGGGAGACCCCCTGCCGGCGCTGGAATTCTACGCCCACTGACCTGTGACTTCGTGAGTCGGAAGGAGACTTTATACACTGGTATCGGACATATGGCCTAATATCAAACTTATGACTTTGCACTGGTCTGGTTGGGGACGTTTTCTCAGTTTTCCATTCCTTTTGTATTTAAATGTATCCATATGTGTGTCTCTACATTTGTTCCTCTAGTCTGCCCCGGCTAATATAGTTATAGATTGTAGAAAAGTTATCTTGGAAAATGCTAGAATAAAGAAACAGAAAATGTCGTGTGTCCACTCTTTAAGCTCAGGCATCACAAGGAGCCAAGTTACTCATTCTGGGAGGTGAGAGTAAGCAAGTAAGAAAGAGAGGGGGAGGGGAGGAAAAAGAAGGAAGAGAAGCAGAGAAAGGAGGGGGAGAAGAGACCAGCCAGTGCACATCAACTCCTCCTCATATCTCCTAATGCACAGCAGAAAGCAACGCTGCTGCTCTGGCACCATCTTCATGATCACGGCCATGATCGAGTGGAGCCCTTTGGCTACTGCAGCAGTCCATCTAACAGGAGGTCCCCTTCACCTGCACTGGCCCTCTAAGTCCCCGAATGCAATGCCCTTCCCCACCCATTGTTTCCTTCTTATGACATGTCCAAAGGAAGGGAGTCCAGTCTTCTTTGGTTCTTCCTGGCTAACTCAAGACAGAGATCAACAGTCTTTCTTCCTAGTCTGTCTTAGACATGGAGCTCTGTTGAAACCTGTCCAGCATGAGTGACCCTACCGGTTTTCAAATGCTGATGGCATAGCTTCCAGCATCACAGCAACACGCATGTCATCCCGGGACAAAAACCCAACAGTTTCAAGAAGGCCAACCAATATCTCAATTCTAGTAACAAGTACCCACCAAGACAATGCTCTTGTCTAGTGACTGTAGAAAATGATCCATCAAAAGAGTCATGAGAAGTCACAAAATCAGGGGAGAAGTGCAATGAAAAGCTGGCAGTTTTCCTAACAGCATGCTTAATTTGGGGAGACAGTCACACATTCTAGAGGAAGTGTTACCACCACAAGAAGGTGTTTAATCTAAATGCGAGACTAGCTGGGGTCTGTTGTTCCTGAATTTAGTTGCTTCTGAAATATAAAAAGCAAATTCCAAAATAAGCAAACCAAATCTGTGTGCCTTTCACAGAACACAGACTTCACTCTGGGTAAAGGAAGTGGAGTGGATGCTTTCATTTCAAACAGAAATTTTGCATCTGTAATTAAGTTAGATGTATCTTCAATTTTCATTTTTCTGTTCAACTCCCAGAATATTATAACGGTACAAGACCCTGATTTTTTTTAATCCTGAAATAAGAAAATCTGGTACTACTTTGTGAATCCACTTTATAAATTGACATAAATATTTCCATGTGTTAGCCTGCCTTTGCTAGCCATTGACTGTATCAACTGCCTTTATCTGGGTCTGGGCAGACTGCAGCCAGCTCCCTAGAATAATTTGTTAGTTGGGTCCTAAGAAAAGCAGACTGTGAACTGAACTGAAGTGGAAGAGGTTTAGAGAAAAAATAGTGGAAGGTCTCAGGAGGACACCAATCTGTCACTTTGTCATACTCTGGTGCCTCGTGTGTTGCTATGCTGGAAATTGTGCCAATGGTATTTCAAATGCCAACAAAGTCACCCAACGTGGGCAGGTTTCAGTGAAGTTTCCACACTAGGGCACACTAGAAGAAAGGCCTGGCCATCTATTTCCAAGAACAAGCCAATGAAAAGTTCTGAAGCACAACACAAGCCTATCTGATACAGGGTTTAAAGACTGAGCTCCCTAGAGTGGCAGGTACCCAAGCTGTACCGTGACATCGTGAGCAATGAGCTCAAGCTTAGGAGCGATTGTGTAGATGGTGATGCAGGAGCGGGGTCTGGAGTTGAAGCCAACATGGTGACAACGAATGAAAACAGCACTTGTGAAGATAAAAGGGGAGGAATAAAGATTGGCAGAAAAAGGCTCCAGCCCAAGGTGCAAATCTGACCTCTGTCAAAAAGAAAGGGGATAAGGAACAAGATGGAGAACAGAGAGTGTTAGACCACCACTATGTAAGGCTATGTAAGATCTTTCCAGCAAAGATGACCCTTTGGTGGGATGCCACGTCCCACAGTGCACGACCCCTGACTGGGAAGTGTCGAGAAAAAATGGGGTTGTGGATCCCAGTCTGAAGCAGGTGCTATTGAAATTGCAGCTGGGAGGGTAGGGAGGGGGACTACCCGCTGACGGTGCTCCTTGTTGTTGACTGTTGGGTCCTTTCTTGAAGCTCTGAGCAGGGCACCTCAATGGCCTCCCAGTCTATCCCCGGAGAAACAGGAGGCTGCTTGCCCCTGTGAAGACTTGCAGTCTTGGAAACCTCCGGAGCAGTGCTGGGGGAACACTATGAGTTGGAATCAGCTCCCCAACAATGGCTGGGTGGTGCTACGGGGTGCTGCCTGGTGAAAATCCACTCACCTTTTTGATTAGCTGGTTCCAGGTCTGCCTCAGGGTCAGAAAAGAAATCCAAGATGGTCCATGTTGAATAGAGCAACCACCCAGAAAGGCCACCCCATCTATCCTCTCCTCATTTGGATTATGAATAATTAAGGGTTGTCACCTTGGCTCCCATCTATTCGGCCTCATCATTGGGGTTGGCCATTGACTGACTGTCTCCTGTGCCAGCCACTACTGAATGATGGAATGGGTGGTGATGGCCTTCCAGGGCTACATGTTGCTACTTGGGGGAGGACGTGGCTTGGAAATGTATGGAGGCAGTTCTCTTCTGTCCTCTAGGGTCACTATGACTTGGGGTTGACCTGATGACAATAGCTTTAGCCTTCCTAAGTGAGACAATGCATTTCTGTTGACAAGCCACCTGCTCTGTGGTGGTTTACTGTGCCACTAAGTGAAGTCAAGGTTGCACAGTGGTTCAGGGTCCCACCTGTGACTTCAGGGGAGAAATACCTGGAGATACACTCCTCTGGAGATGGTAAACTAGGAAAATCTGAATTAAAAAATAATTTTTATATTCCATTATTTTATGGTGGGGCAGTGACTCTGTCGCCCAGGCCTGCTTTGAGGCAGCATAGACTTGGCAGCCCACCACAGCAATCCATAAACCTGCACAACCTAGTCCACGTAGAGACAGGCTCAATCCCCTCCAGAATACCATTATTATTATTATTATTATTATTATTATTTTAATTCAGTAGATTTCACTCTTAGCCCTTTACTACCTGGGATATTCAAGTAGTAAAATAGGCCAGGTCAAATAGTGGGCATGGGAACTCCCAGCTGTTGGTATGATAAGATGTCTGGAGAGATCTTCTCATACTACACTAAGGCTGGATTTGTTGGCTTTTGTACAAAAGAATGATGCTTTCAAGAAAAAAGAGAGGTCGAAAACAAAAATGGCATCTTCTGTATCTCTCTTTGTATTCTCAAAAGTACCCTAAATGTTGTGAACTAAAAACCCACCATATTCACTCAAGTGAGAAAAGCAAAAAAAAATAAAATAAAATAGTCTTTTTGTCTTATTCTAATGAAACGATGTATGTGCTTTTAAAATGCTTTTATCTTTTCAAGTCAATCTTTTAATTAATTTTTAAGAAGTAGTTCATTAAAAGCTGTAGATGACTAAATAAAGGACTGGGGTCTTCTAAAAATATGACATGTATGCACATCAAAAGACTTCATCAAAGAGTGAAATGAGACCCCACAGATTGGGAAGACATATATATGTATACACACACACACACACACACACATATCTCAGATAAAGAGCTAAGTTCAAAAATCTATAGAAAACTACAACTTCTAAATAAGAAAAACACAAATAACCCAATCAAAAATGGACACCAGACATAAATAAACAATTTACTGAAGATAAGATCCAGGCAGCCAACAATTATATGAAAAAAGATTTGTGTTCATTACTCATAAGAGAAACACACATTGAAACAACACTGAGATGCCAATGCACTTAGCAAAATTCAAAAAGCAGAAAATAAGAAATGCTGGCCAAGGCTATAGAGACATTGAATGCTCACACTTTGCTGGTGGGATTGTAGAATTGTATGACTATTATGGAAATCAATGTGGCCCATCCTAAAACAAGTGCAAATACAAATGCTCTTTGATCCTGCAATATCTCTACTTGGTATAAACCCTAACAAAATAAAGAACAAAACACGAAGATGCATATGCACACCTATGTTTACTGCAGCAATTTCTATAATAGCAAAAAAGATGGATAAAATCAAAATCCCCAATGATAGAGGACTATATAAACAAACCCTGGTACATTCATATGATGGAATATTAACCATCCTTAAGAAACAATGACAAGTCTGTCAAACACCTTAAGATAGGGACAAATTTATAGAACATTATGCTCATGAAGCTAATCAATGTCACAAAGACAATGTTACAATGCCATTATTATCAAGAAAGAGGGGGGCTGAGCCCCGGTGGCGTAGTGGTTGTGCACGGGACTGCAGCCCACTGGGACAGAGGTTCAATTCCAGCAGTGGGGCTGGGCCTCCTACTCCCACCACCGGAGAGCAGTGATACCAAAAAAAAGAAAAAAGAAAAAGGGTTCTTTCGCTGAAGGTCCGACTTTAGAGGCTACAGTGAGGCTGGAGTCGAGTGGGGGGAGGGGGGGTAGTGTAAGGAGGGAAGAAAGGTGGAGACAGGAAGCATGATGATGATAATAACACCCTCCCTCAAAAAAACCACAATGACAAGATTGAGTGGGGTAACATCATCGATTTGATGAGATTCACTCTGCATTTACACAGAGTATGTCTTTTCTTTGTAAGCATTATATCTGTAAACAAAAGAGAAGAAAGAAAAACTGTTTTTAAGAGAGCAGGAGGGGTCACCGCCTTAAAAGCTCTCCTGATTGCTTCCCTGGCAGATCTCAATGTCCGTCAAAGTGACTATAATAGGAGGCACAGTCAACCCAAAGCGAACTTGCATTCTCTCATGATGTATAAGTTGGTTTCAAGCAAACAAAACAGCGGTGTGTCAGTGCCCGAGAGGCTATAGCTCCCACTTTCTTTTCAGAAACCCGGACAGAGCTGCTTTATCCCATCCTGGGAGCCAGCACAGTCTAGGGTACAACCCACTGAAATCCAACTGCGTTGTGAGTATGGTTGTCGATCTTTTTCTAATAGATCCTTTACCCCAATAATTGATGAACCTGGAATCAGAGTTGATATTCATTGCTGGGCTAAGGGCTGACATGTAAAGTCACACCCTCTATCCCTGTCCCTAAGTGACTCCTCACATCCACACTCGAATCCCACCTGGCTTCCTACATGAAATGCTTTGAAACTTTCTCTCACTCTTCCAGGGAACCTTCTGGAATCCCTGTCCCAGACACAGCAAAGTGTCTTAAATCAGCACTCATTGTCATCTATCAAATTGACTCCCATGCATGCAACCCCAAATGAGTTCCAAGAGAACTGCGCTCTATAGCGTTTGCAATGGCTGCTTCTTAAGACCTGTCTCCCTGAGTACTTCTGTGGGGCTCAAACTTCTAACTTCTTAGGTAACAGGTGAGCATGCCAGTCATTTGCACTCCAGGGACTTCTACTTCTTCCAGCTCCTGGTGCTGACAAAAACCTACTCTTCCCACAAGAGGCTGTTTGCTTACCTCTCTCACTTCACAGCCATTTTTCCTCCAAAGCCTTAACAGTAATGACTAAACCCAGAAATAAGTTGGGGGCCCTCATTGCCTCTGAGCTCATTCTCCCTCCCTCTACTTTGAATTTCACATCATCATCTAAGCGGGCTTCAAAAAGTTCGTGGAAACGTGGAGTTAAATGAAAATGAAATCTCTACAACTTTTCGAAGCCCTCTGGAATTTCAAGATTACCACTTCATGTTTCAACTGCTTTCCAGCAATATCTGGCTCTTTGGGTGGCTCCTTCAATACTCCGTGTGGCTCTTCTCAACAAGTTCAATATACAGATAGTAATTCCATCAGCCCCTCATTCTCCACTATACTAAGCACCCCTTCAGTTCCTTTGCCCTCCATTGTATGAAGTTCCTTTCCTCATCTTCTTGATTGCTACCATATCGGTCACTCACTGCCACTGCCAGACCTACACCTGGCCACTCCCAATCACCGCAATCCTTCACCATGCCTGACTTTTCATCCCTGGGAGGCTTGAGGGTTCAATAAGTCATCTTGTCCTCCTCACTGTGTCAACTCACTCCCTTTGGAATCTTATCCGATTCTGTAGCTTCAAACACCAAGCATATGCTGATCCACATGTTTTTCTCTGTAGTCTACCTTCCATCCTGAACTCCAGACCTGCATATACAACTGTTTACTTGTCATATTCACCAGGAAATCGAGTAAACCTCTCAAAGGCAACACACTCCCCTCCTGATTTTTCCCAACCACGCCGGCTGTGTTCAACTGGTCACTGCCAAATTGCTTGCAATCCATGGAGACCACAGGTAGGCCAGAGTTAAATTCGGTGCAGGAATTCCAATGGTTGATTTTCTGGAAGGAGATAACCAGGCCTGTCTCCCATAGCATGTCTGGTAGACTTGAACTATCATATGAACTGTTGAGTGAGCAGCTGAGCATGTTAAGCATTTATACCATCCAGGGACTCCTTTTCCATGTTCAAAAAAACCAAACTTACTGCCACCGAGTCAATTCTGTCCAATGCAAGAAGGCGGACAAGGCAGAAAGGTCCCTGTGAGTTTCTGAGAGTGGAGCTCTTTAGGGGAGTAGAAAGCCTTGCATTTATCCCGCAGTGCAGCTGGTGGTTTCAAACTGCCAACCTTGCAGGTACCCACTACAACACCAGGGTTCCTCTGAGCCATTGGCATCCAGCCTTTCCACTGTTCTGGCCCCAAACCTCAGTCTTCTTGGGTTCGTTCGTGCCTCCTCTCTTTCTCTTGCAACCCACATCTAATACAACAGGAATTTCCATTGTGTCTTTATTCAAAATATATTGAAAACTGGATAACTTCTCGCCACCTTTATTGCTACCGTTTTGATCCAAATAGCATCATCTCACACCTAGGTAACTGTTCGGCCTCCAACAAGATATCCCTGTTTCCCTTTTGTCCCTCACAGTCGATCCTTTGTTGTCACTTGATTAGAGTTCCAGCTTCTGATCTGCATTTCCTGCAGGTCTCCCCCTCTCTCATAGCGCTCTACGGACTCTGTGATTTCCCTCTGCTCCTTGATTTAATCTTGAATTCTTCCTCCCTTCCTGTCTGAACACTCTTCCTTCAGAAAGCCATAAAGCTTATGACCTCTCCCCTTGCAACACGTACTCAAATCTCACAACGATGGGCCAGTTCTCATTACCTAATTCAAATTTGCAACATTGTTTACATTCTCTTCTTTCCTTAATTATTCTCTACCCCCTAATTCTGCCCTGCACTTCTTTCTTTACTTTTTTCCATGCACATCTTACCTTATCTACATGACCTATTTATATTAACTGTTAGCTGTTTGGTTTATTCCTCTCGTCCTCATCGCAGTGGCAAGTCAGTGAAATATTGAGGTTATGCTACACAGCCTACTGATGTTGACCAAAGAAAAGTTCCAAGCGCTTTTTTTTAAAGATTGGAATAATCTATTGGTTGGAGCAATAGTGTTCACAAAGAATGCTGAAAATACTATGGATTACCAAAAAAAAGACAAATACGCTCTCTTGGAAGAAGTAAGATCAGAGTCCTTCTTAGAGGCAAGGATAGTGAGACTTCATCTCACATACTTTGGACACGTTGCCGGGAGAAACAAATTCTTAGAAAAGGGCAGCATGTTGGTAAAGAAGCAGGGCAGTGAAAAAGGAGGCCTTCAACAAAATCCACCGACAGAGTGGCTGCAACAACGGGCCAGACATAGCAGCAACTGGGACGATGATCCCGGACTGGGCAGTGTTCCATGCTATCATACGCAGGCTCGCAATGGGTTGGAACGGACTCACTGGCAGGTAACAACAGCAGCAGCATCAATGGAGTCTTGCACAAGCGTCAGAGACTCTGGGCTCTGAAGAAAGGACAGAAGATAACGGGGGGCAGGGGGTGCCAGTGGTGCGAGCTCTTATTATCCAAGAAGGAAAGGGCTTCTGCGTGGCACTCCAAGGTGAACTGTGTTCAGGAGGAAAGAGAACTTCATCAGAACAACTAGGGAACATTTGGCATCGTTCTTGGGACCCCAAACCTTAGGGAAGAATGGACTCTCCTGGGAAAGGCCTGACTGCACCGTGTCCTTCTGAGATGTGGATATGACATCAAGACAACACTCTGAAACTATGTCAGAAGGAAGAAAGCCTACTAATGATGGGCAGCCATTTTTTTTTCATGAATGCAGGGATTCATCAATCTGCATAGAGAATTGATCTGTGGCCGTGTTGAGGAAGATCGGAAGGTGAATAAGGAGAAACAGCATCTGCCCTTGTGGATAACACTGTGCAGGTGTAGGGGTAGCAGTCTTTGAGTCAGGCTCTATTCAGTGTGGGACCCTCACTCACCATGAAAGAAAGTCTCGGGTTTTCTGGGAATGTAAATCTTTATAGAAGCAGACAGTCTCACCTTTCTTCGGAGGAATGACTGATGGGTTTGAACCACCAACCTTTCCGTTAGCAGCCCAATCCTTCGCCCACTACACCATCAGAGTTCCTGAGCAATGGGCATAAATGGCACACACACACAATGTAGCATGCATAATTTGAGTAAGAATACAATACACAAAGAACAGTTGACATAGACAATTCACTTGAAACCAAATATTTGTATACCGAATACACTCATTTTATGGATGCTATTAAATCTATAAAGTTTAATAGAGAAACCAAGGGAAGAGTGTTATAATTATTGTACTAGCTTCAGATATTTATCTATTTCAGTCATTTTATTGGGGGCTTGTACAGCTCTTATCACAATACGTACATCCATCCATTGTGTCAAGCACATTTGTACATAGATTGCCGCCATCATTCTCAAAACATTTTCTTTTTACTTGAGCCTTTGGTATCAATTCATTTCCCACCCCCCTCTCCCCCCACCCTCCTTCCCTAATGAACCCTTGATAATTTCTAATTTTGTCTTCATGTCTTACACTTACCACTGTCTCCCTTCACCCACTTTTCTGTTGCTTGCCCCCTGGGGGAGGGTTACATGTCAATCATTTTGATTGACTGCCCTTTTCTCCCCACACCTTTCCCTTCCCCTCCTGGTATCACTACTCTCATTATGGGTCTTAGGGGGGTTATCTGTTCTGGATTTCCTGTGTTACAAGTTCTTGCTATATGCCCACATCAACACAAAGTTTTAAAACGGGAGCCTCTTTGACCAGCAAACAAACAAGACACTAAAGTTGGAGGACAGAAAATACCTCCCATCCCACTTTACCTTATAAGGTAAAGCAGTGGTAGGAAGTAGCACCAAAGTCTTCTAGTTACTCTTTTGGCTTTAAGGAATTTCCATCATGAACATTAGCAGCTAGTGTTCTTTAAAGGTCTTGTCTAAAGGAATGGATTATCAGCACTTTAGACTGCTGCAGTTTATACACAGTCCCTCACGTTGGTATATATGTTTGCTTGGACTATCATCAGAAACTCAAGCAAAACAAAGACACAGCAGGTATGTAAACAACGAGGTCACCGGGTTAATGTTCACCGCTAACATTAATGGCTTTCCTCTCCCACTCAAGATGCATGGGAAAAAGTAGGATATACTACCCCAAAGCATGCAGTACAAACACTTTAGCTACCCACAGTCAACTACTTTGGCTTTCAAGTAACAAAAAATTTTTGTTTAAGCATGAAAGCAAAACACACATATACAGGTAAATAGCTTTCCCTTTAATCCCATGAAGCCTTCCTAGGCCTAACTACTGAGGATGTCAGAGAAGTTGGTTCCTTCCAACTTCTAAAAGTCCGTCTAACTATCTTTTTCTGGATTACAAATAATCTCTCAGTGGACCTGTAAGAATGCATTAAAAACCTATCCTGAAGGGATATATCAGCAGGAGCAGATGTTTTACCAGTATTGGCATCATCCATGACAGGGAGGTTTTGAAAGATTACTAGTCTATGAGAGAAGAGAACGCATTCCTCAAGGTAAACTTTGGACTTGTAGATCTGGTTTGCTCTCCTCCTACTAGCCTGGGTTCCGTAAAGGAAAGTGGCCCTCTGGAAACTCCAGGAGCCCTTGGTCTCATATGTGTGTGTTGTGTGTGTGTGTGTGTTTGTATGTAGCACCAGGAAAGGGTTTAGTCTTATGTTGAATTTGAACAAAATAGGAGACATGCAGAGATCTAACTCCAATTTTCCTCATAGTCTTAGTGTCTTCATACTAATATAACTGAGACAGGGTAAATAAGTGACTTTGAGGAACAGAAATTTATTTTCCCCAAGTTTGACACACTGGAACTCTTCGTTCAGGGCACTGTGTCTGGGGAAGGACTCTCCCTCTGTTGGCTCAGAGAGATCCTTGTTTCGCTCAGCTTCTTTAACCCTTTGGTGCCTTGGAGATCTCCACCCAGCATCGAACTATCTTTTTCCCATTTGGGCTTGCTTCTCTCTGACAAAAATTGCTCAATTATACCTCAGGGATGATTAGGTATAGGGCACTCCCTCCACTGACTTTGACCTAATGAATATATCAAAGGCACGTTTATTTTCAAGTGGGATCATAGACCTGATCCCCCACCCTGGGGAAGAGGTCAAAGAATTTTATGCAATAGGGCCACACACACGGTCACTGCGATCTCCTCGAAGTCCTGGTATGTTTCAGACACCACTAATTCTCAGGTGAAAGATAAGCTCATCCATCCATGAACAAGTAGGATGTGGGCCGAGAAGGGAGAGAGGAAGAGGAAGACACAGGAAGAAGAGCAAAACTAGAAGCAAAAACTAACAGACGCACAATCCCACAAGAACGGTGATCCTCGTGATGACTATCGGCCTTGGTGGCTGTGGTAACTAGTGAACTGCTCACCGCAAGGCCGGCGATTAAAACCCACCAGCTGCTCTCCACTGAAGAAAGATCAGGCTGCCGCTTCACAAATACAGGCATGGACATATGCAAATAGAGTGATGATGGGGCGATGGGGAAATAGATCTGTGCGTATCTATTTATAGGTTTAGTAGTAAGATAGCAGGTGGACATTGGACCTCCACTCAAGTATTCTCCCTCTACAAGAACACTTCGTTCTATTAAACTCACATTCCATGATGACCACCTTGCTGACACAAATGTGGTGAAGAAAGCAGATGGTGCCAGGTTAGCGAGAGATATAGCGTCTGGGGTCTTAAAGGCTTGAAGGTAAATAGTGGCCATCTATCAAGAGGCAACAAGGTCCACATGGAAAAGCACACCAGCCTGTGTAATCATGAGGTGTTGAAGGGATCAGGTATAAGACATCAAAAAAGAAAAAAAAAACATAACACTGTGTATTTACCTTCCCCATATGATCGCTGAAGACAAATATGTGCATAAGCAAGTGTGCTGAAGAAGGCTGATGGTGCCTAGCTATTGAGAGATATAGGGTCTGAGATCTCAAAGGCTTATGGTAAATAAGTGGTTATCTAGCCCAGAAGCAACAAAGCCTAATGGAAGAAGCATTTTTGTCTGTGTGAGAACAAGGTTTCGAAAAGATCAGATATCAGGCCTCAAAGAACAAAAATCAGATGACTATGAATGAGGAGGAATGCAGATTGGAGGTCCAAGACTCATCCGTGGGCAACTGGACACCCCTTTGTAGAGGTTGGGGGCAGGGAGAAGAGGAGCCAATCAGGGTGCAATGTAGCGTGGATAAAACACACAACTTTCCCCTCGTTCTGAAATGCTTCTCAACCCCACCCCCACTATCATGATCCCAATTCTATCTTTTTTTTTTTTTTTGGGGGGGGGGGCATCACTGCTCTCTGGTGGTGGGAGAAGGAGGCCCAGCCCCACTGCTGGAATTGAACCTCCATCCCAGTGGGCCGCAGTCCCGCGCACAACCACTACGCCACCGGGGCTCAGCCCCCCAATTCTATCTTACAAATCTGGCTAGACTGGAGGATATGAACTGGTACAGATAGGAACTGGAAACACAGAGACTCCAGGACAGATGATCCCTTCAGGACCAGTGGTGAAAGTGGAAACAGCAGGAGGGTGGAGGGCAGGTGGGAACCAGTTACAAGGAGCTACATAGAACCCCAGCATATAACCCCTTGGGGGATGGACAACAGAAAGGTGGCTGAAGGAAGACTTCGGCCAGTGTAAAATATAAAATAATAATAATTTATAAGTTATTGATAGGTCATGGGGGAGGGAGGAGCAGGGAAAGAAATGAGGAGCTGATACCAAGGGTTTAAGTAGAAAATAAATGTTTCGAGAAAGATGATGGCAACAAATGTACAAGCATGCTTGACACAGTGGATTTATATATGAATTATGATAAAGATTGTATGAGCCCCCAGTAAAATAATTTTTTTTAAAAAAAAACTTAGAAGATCTCAGAAACCCTCTACTGGGTCACTGAGTCAGAATCAACCCAGTGACATGGGGTTTGGTTTGGTCTATGAACAGATGCATGAACAGAAACACAGACTGAATGTGTGTAGCAGGAAAAGTGGGAATAGACTAGGTTTGAGAGAGAGTATTTGTACACGTGTAAAAGGTAACTTGGATGCAAATAGAGTTATGAAGATAGTGGTGCAGTGTGATACATTTAGGTCTAAAGTTATGAAAATGTCTCAAACATAACCAGACATGTGAGTAAATGTGCTGTGTTTCCTGAGAGCTCAGAACCACGGTCTTGGGGCCAGGGGGACACACGTTCAACTGATACAGCACAGTCCACAAAGGCTGGTCTACAGTCGACTTTTATGAAGGCTGCCTGGGGTCTTAGCAGCTTGTGAGTACCCAGCTAAGGTGCAGCTATTGGCCTCTCCCTATCCAAAGAACAGTGTAGAAAAGTCAAGATGAACGGGACTCATTAGGCCAAGGGACAAATGGATCACAGAAACATCGTCCCCACAATTATGAGACCAGAACTGGATGGGTCTGGTTACCACTGCTGACTGTTCTCAAAGGGATCACATCTGATGGTTCTGGACAGAGTAGGAGAACAGTGGAACAAAATTCAAAATCACTTAAGAAGGAAGGGAGGGGGTGGAGAGGGAGGAAGGGAGGGAGAGAAGGAAGGAAGGTAGGTAGGTAGGACCAGGCTTTCTCGTTGGATGGGTGTAATCCCCAAGACTAGTCACTCTTTAGGTCTGGAAATGAACTTACCACCATGACTCCATTTTTAGACAATAGTAGACAGATCAATAAGGGAACAATAACACCAAGGGGGTATGCACACCTTAGAATAATTAACCATTCAAGATCAGAAGAGCAGCATTTACCCAAAGACAAGATTCAGGGGTGTTGGGCAAGACAGAGGAATAAAGATAAGAATGCAGGGAGGAGGGCTGAGCCCCGGTGACGTAGTGGTTGTGCGCGGGACTGTGGCCCACTGGGACGGAGGTTCAATTCCAGCAGTGGGGCTGGATCTCCTACTCCCACCACCGGAGAGCAGTGATGCCCAAAAAAAAAAAAAAAAAAAATGCAGGGAGGAAGTGGGATACAAGGTGTTACATTGTAGAGACTGCAACCAGTGGGTTGAAACAAAATGTGCATGCTTAACTGGATAGAAAGTTGCCTATAAATCTTCACCCAATTCATAATAAAGAGGGGGGAGAAAATGGAGGGGGGGGAAGCAAAGAACTTGTCGATTCTGACTAATAGCAACTTTATAGGACCAAGCAGGACTGTTTCCTGGAGTTTCTCAGGCTGTAAATCTTTACAGAAAGCCTCAGGGTTCTCCCAAGGAGTGGCTGGAGGGTTTGAACTGCTGACCTTGCAGCTCCATGTGGAGCCAACTATGCCACCATCGCTCCTTCAAGGAGCAGCAGCTGTAAAAAAAGAAATTTTCCAAATCTTAAATTTTTTTAAAAAAGCATACACATTGGTCAAGACTAGAGAAGTTCGTTCCCCCCCCTCCCCCAAGATTATTGTCCTCAGTCATCTTTCAACTGTGGAACCAAAACCACTCCTGGAGTCTCCCTCTCCATCAGATCATAAATTGACCTCTGGAATAAACCATGATACCACTGAGGTGTGCCCACCTGAGCTGGGAATTCACAAGGTGTGAAGACCCCAGCCAGTACTCACCAAAGGAGAATGTCTTGGTGGACTGTGCTGTATCAAGCCCACCCCTCCAACAATCAACTCGACAAGACCAGCCGGGCACACATTTATCCAAAGACAACAAATAAGGCGGGAAACAGAAAAGGGGTGGAAACAAGGACTCCAGGGTAGAAATGGATACATGGCAGAGATTGTAACCTATACATTGTATGGAAACTGAATACACTATTAACTTTTACTAAAGCACAATAAAATGGTTTGCTGTTGTTGTTGTTGTTGTTAAAAAAGGTGATTGGAGAGGCCAGGCTCTGCCAAGTCTCCAAGCCTTGGTGGTACACAGCAGGTAACTCCCCCAAAGGAAGAGAGAGGTGGCAGGCTGCATCTGTAAAGATGGCGGACAGCCTTGGAAATCTGTAGAACAGGCCTACTCTGTTCCATATGGTCGCTGGGAATGGGAATCAACTGGGTGGCAGTGAGTTTGGTGTTTGGGGTTCACAAAGGTCTCAAGTGCTGGCAGTAAGTCGTTCCAGGCTGAGAATCACCCCTCCCAGATAAATGCAAACCTTATCAAGCAGCTGTGCCATCCCCAAACCATTTATTTGGGCACTTGGCAGGTTTCTTCCTCTATAATTAAATGAGACCTGTGAGACAACAGCGGTCATAGGAAATTCTACTTGAGCTCCCTGCTTTTTATTTTCTCAACTCTCCCTTCCTCTGCTTAGCCTCCCTTGTGTGTTTGAGTATTATCATTATTAAACAGTAGTGCAGATCTCTCTTGTCCCAGCAGGAGAGCTCAGGAAATAATATCAAATTCCAAATACGCTTGTTATTATGATTATTGTTGTTGTTGTTGTTGCTGCTGCTGCTGCTGCTGCACCTCTACCACCAGCAGCATCTCTATCTCTGCTACATCAAATCCCAACAACAACTTTTCCATTATTCCCGAGCAGGTGAGAGACACCTGGCCCGGCCCTCCCTGCGACCCACAGAGGAGTCCTTCATTCCACGTTTTAACGACATGGTCCTGAGAATAGAAAGCTCATCCATTGCTGCTGGGTCAATCTCTCACAGGAAGTATGCCCCAGGAGTTCAAAGAGTAACTGGAAACCAGAGGCCTTCCACAAGCCCATGGAAGACACAGATGATCCTTTTCTTTTGTTTTTTTTTAATGAACAAAGCTTTTACAGAGAAGATCCATTTTTCCATGCAGCAATTCCTGTACATTTCTTTTCATCTCATTGATTGCAAAACCCACAAGGTATCATTGCCTGCCTCACTTCCTCCCGTTTGTTCCCCCTTCTTTCCTCACCCTCCTGACCTGGGTCACTGGACAAGTGCTACCCTTTGGATTTTGATTATTCTATCTTTCAGGAGTTATCATTTCCCTTCTAAGCACAGCATTGGACTGAAACCCTAGTACCACTGCTGAGTTCATTCTATCAGTCTGCATCGAACTAGGAAGCCTGGTCTGTTTCATGATTTTGAGGTCTGTTCCACATTTTCCTGCCATTCGATGCAGAAACATAGAAGGTGATCTCTTTAGGAGCAGTGTATAGAGGCAGATGGACACCATCTATTCTTGGTCTCAGGGTCATGGAGACTGAGGTGTGTGTGTGTGTAATAGCTTATTTGACTGACAAAAATTTTGTAAATCCAAAACATCTACATATAGAGTTCAGTAGATATCTGTTGTTTTCATTCTTTAAATATAATATATATATATATAATTAGGTAAAGATAAGATCAGTTTTCCATCCAACAGTTCATATGTATTTTATTTGATGTCACTAATTGCAACCCCCATAATGTAATATCACTTATCCCACTTCATCCTTGTGTTTTGCATTCTTACTCTTCCTTCTTCCTAACCTTTCTGAGCTTTATCTTTGAGTGAATACTGCCCTTTTTATCCTTCTAAGATGTGTGTGCTTCATTAATTAATCTGTCTACTGTTTGGCTAATAATTAAGTCACAAAGTTGTTCATTTCCAGACCTGAATGGTGACTGGAGGTCCAAATCTTGAGGTTGCCTTCCATCAGTCACTATGCAATAAATAAGCCTTGTCTATTTTTTATGATTTTGCATTTTGTTGTACATAGTTTCCCCACTGTATTCAAGGCGTCTCGGTTTAACTCTTTCAGAACAATGGATAGTGGTAGCATCTATTTCTTCTGGTCTCATGATTGTAAAAATGGATGTTTGAGTGGTCCATTAATTCATTGGACTTTAATTGTCTTAATTCTTCTTTCCTCTGGACGGGGAGATACCAATAGTTACACCTTACCATCATTCACAAGATATTAAGACCTCAGTAGCTGCTCATGAAAGTAGAATGAGCTATGTTATGCCAATGGACCTTGATATCCTCCAAGATCAAGGTCTGCCGATCCCTGGCCCAGTGACTCATGTCTTCAAACTGTTTGGTTATGTGAAGACATTGCCATTACATGCTGTGGTGGTCAGGCACCATTGGGTCAGCTCCGGCACCTAGCCACCCCATGTATACCAGACTGGCACACTGCCTCATTCTGCATCACCCTCACAGGGGTTCCATGTTTGAGTCCATTGTTGGAGCCACCGTGTCAGTCCATCTTGCTAAGGGCCTCCCTCTGTTTCCCCGCCCTGCTACTTGACAGAGCATGATGTCCTTCTCCAGGGACTAAGCAATCCTTAACAGATAGCCAAAGTACATGAGACAAAGTCTTACCATCCTAGCCTTGAAGGAGCATTTTGACTGTACTTCTTTTTTGGGGGGTTGGGCATCACTGCTCTCTGGTGGTGGGAATAGGAAGCCCACCCCACTGCTGGAATTGAACCTCTGTTCCAGTGGGCCGCAGTCCCGCGCACAACCACTACGCCACTGGGGCTCAGCCCCTGACTATACTTCTTCCAAGGCAGATTTTTTTTTGGTCTTTTGGCAGTCCAGGGTCCAGGGTACTTTCAATATTCTGCACCAGCACCTTCGTCATTTCAAATGCTTCTTTGATTTTTCTTACTCAATGCCCAATTTTCACATGCATTTGAGGTCATTAAAAATACCATGACTTGGCTGAGCCCCGGTGGCGTAGTGGTTGTGTGCGGGACTGCAGCCCACTGGGATGGAGGTTCAATTCCGGCTCCCAGGAGCAAAGGCTGGGCTTCCTACTCCCCCCACCAGGGCAGTGATGCCTAATAAAAAAAAAAATACCATGACTTGGGATACGTGAAACTTAATCTTCAAAGTAACATCCTTGCCTTTCAATACTCTGGTGCAGCAGCTATGGCTAATGCAGTGTGTCCTTTCATCTCTTTACTGCTACTTTCATGAACATTGATTGCAATGTCACAAGACAAAATCCTTGACAACTTTGGCAATTTTCCCCATTTATCACAATGTTACCTATTGGTCCAGTTGTGAGGATGTTAGTCTCTTTGACAATAAGGTGTAATGTATACTGAAAGTTGTGACCTTTAATCTTCATCAGCAAGTGTTTTAAGACCTCCTCCCTTTCAGCAAAGTCGTGTCATCCGCATATCACAGATGGTTACTAAGACTTCCAGCCATCCCAACGCCACATGCTTCCTCAGATAATCCAGATCCTCTAATATTTGCTCAGTATCAAAACTGAAGGAGTGTGGTGCAAGCACACAACCTAGGTACGCACCTTTCCTGATGGTGGTAATTATATCATCTGTTGTCTATTTGAGAGGATTAAGAATGAAGAGATAGACCTTAGCGTGTCGATTAGGTCGCAGCTTGGTGACCTCATTTGGAGGTGCTAAAGATATAAATAGCTCCCTGGAGACGGGAGGCAGGCTGACTCCCTGAGAGACATTGCAGCTGACAAGACACATAGAGCTACGCTAGTGTTCTAAGGTCGAGGAGCCACGTGGAAACCCCTGCCACTGCTGAGATGTTTACAACACCACTGGATCCAAAAGACTTTCTACTCACTGGCTTCCATTCGGCTTCAATGCCTGTGTTTCATGAGTCTGATGAGGTCATTATAGATTGGTATCAGACTTATGGGCTAATATCAGACTTATGGACTTGATCTAGACTGGACTGGGATATTTTCTTAATATTCAACTGCTTTTGTATATGAATTTCTTATACACGAGTGCCTATGAATTGGTTTCTCTAGTTTACTTCAAATAACACATTGGTTTTTATGTTTCTATATATTCTCACAGGCACTGGTTTCCTGTGCCTCTACAAGGTGGTACATAATTTAACATTCCATCCTTAAGAGAGGACTTCAAAAGGTTTGTGGGAAAATTCCACTATCTTTTAATTCCATATGTCCACAAATCTTTTTGAAGCTCCTTCATATCCCTTTTGTATCTTCTTGAAACATCAGCTCAGAGTTCTATATGGAATGGGTAGTCAAGAAAAGCTGTTTGTTCATTAATTGGGTTATTTTATCAAATGTAATAGAACCAAAACAGAGACATAAGCACGTCCACCTTATGCCATGGAGAGAACACAGATATTTCCTCGATAGAGACTGAATCCTGATGAAGCTGGCCTGTGTGTTGCTATGTTACTAGCAGCTATGATTCTGATATTTTAAATACCATCAAGGTCATCCATGGTGGACCGGTTTCAGCAGCATTTCCAAGAGCAACACAGACAAGACAATCCCGCTGATATACTTGCAAAAGCCAGACCCTGAAAACCTGATGGATAAAAATGCCTCCTGCTTTGGAGGCATCATCAAGGGATCGATCACTGGAAAAGGCCACCACATTGGGTGCAGTAGAAGGGCCGGCAAGGGCATGTGAGGCCAGTGGCAGGCTTCAGTGTGTTTGCCGTGATGCAGGCTCAGAAAGTATTGTACATCTCTCTTGTACATCGTTCCTCATGACTCAGAGTTGAACCATTGGGAGTTCGTAATAGCACATAACTGATGACATTCTAACCCTGTCCCAAACCTTCGGGTCTTCTGGAGTGGTAAGATACAACATCCCCAGGATCATTCATTGCAAACAGACAGCATCCTGCATTAACTAAAATGCACCCAGAACAATAGTAAGAGAGACTGGCTCCAACCATCCCACTCCAAGTAGCTCTAGGACACAAGGCAGGCAGGCAAAAGTGCCTTACGGGGTGATACAGCCAGTACTTTCTTTTTTGTTGTTGTTGTTTGGGCATCACTGCTCTCCGGTGGTGGGAGTAGGAGGCCCAGCCCCACTGCTGGAATTGAATCTCCGTCCCAGTGGGCCGCAGTCCCTCGCACAACCACTACACCACCGGGGCTCCACAGCCAGTACTTTCTCGTGAGACTTTAAAATGGAAAATTAGTTGGGCTCGAACTTGTCTGAGAAGCACTCACATTTAAATTCTCATTTCCAGCACGTAACCCTTCCAAGCTACAATGCACCCGCAATAAGGCTGATACTTGAAATTATCTTGATCCAGGATCCTGGACTTAGGCATTTCCCCCATGAATTTCCTACCCAGAAGTGAAACCAGCCCTTTCCATATGACTCTCTGAGTCTGAGTCCCATTAACATCTCTGCGGAGGCGGTTTCCGAGTTGTGACGGTTTGTGCTAGAAGCTCATCTTCCAGCAGGGCCACGGCTAGAAACATCAGTAATTCATCAGGGAAATTTGCCACACAACCCCTCCCTTGTTCAGTTGTCATGGGGAGGGGGGGGTAGCAGCTCATAACTAAAAAATAGTGTGCATTATATAAAATATATGGCAAACGCTCCATACCTTCAGCCATGCAGTCCCAGCAGTTACCAAGCCTGGCTGTCAACTGAAAGGCCAGAGGTTCAAGCCCATCCAGTTGTGTCTTGGTCAACAGTCATCACGATCTGCTTCTGAGAAAAGAAAAAAAACAAAAACATCAACCATGGAAAACCCTATGGAACCCTGCTCTGCTCTGACACCCACGGGGTGGCAAAAGTCAGAGTCAACTCGATGCTAACTGGTGCTGGCACCTTTGGGAATAGGAATAAGAAACACATTTTAATTTCCCCTTAGCCAGTAGCTTCCTAATGAGTCTTTGTGGCTCCTCAAGTGGTCAATGAAGAGCAGATTGAGTTGACTAGGCCACGCCCCCTCAGCAGTGCTGTCTAGAACTTAGACAAGGATCCTTCCCCGTCCCCACAGGGAGAACAGTACCTCAGGCAGAAACAACAGAAACCTTGCCCTTAGCTCCACACTGCCAAGCCAGGGGTACCATGAAAGCTATGAAATCCAGGTTTTTCCTCTTATTTCTCAGCCGCCTTTTTTATTTTTCCCTCTTAACTTTCATTCAGCCTGTTGACAAATAATTTTGGAACCCTTAATGCCTTAATGATCTTGGTTGTGAAAGTTCTGGAGCTTTAAAGAATTGCTGGTGTTTTCATAATTGTGTTTACGGCATGTTTGGGCATACCGCATAATTTACTTCGTAAACATCCCAATGTGAACTTAATTCAGTTCTGGTGCAGGGTAATGACACTCTCCAAAGCGAGATGATTAAGCAAACTGCAACCAACTCGGTCTTTGGCTCTTGCCACGTAGGTTTTAGTTGACTATAAATACACTCAACTGCACAGACTGCCAGATGCTGGATCCCAACGTTTATTCATAAAATGTAATTTGAAATGCATGTAGGATGATACAGCCTTTTTTTTTTTTTAGTAGAAGGAAGTTATTATCTGTGATAAAAGCAGTTGTTGACATTAGAAATGCAGACGCAAGGTTCCAGACGGGAAATTTAATAAAAAGAAAACAAATGTAGCAGGGAAAAGGGAGGTTAACAATATGAGAAAGCAAAGCCAGATGTGGCTGTAAATATCCGCCTGCGGGCCGAGCCTGGGCTCCCACCTTTCCCAGCGACCGAGCACCGCCAAGCCTATTTCATGGGGTGTCAATGGCCCCTCGAAGCCAAACTCGGTCTCCATTGGAGGAGAAAAAGAAAGTTGGTCATTCAATTCCTGCTGCTGTTCATGACCCCATGAGCAAAGGTCTACCTGCTCTAATTCCTCAGCGCCCCTTCCTGCGCTGTCTGAAGATCATGGTCAGTGCCTTTCCCATTGGTCCGCCTCCTCCTTCCCCTTGCTCCCTGCTCAGAAGTTGGCCTGTCAACCCCACACACAGTTTAATGAACTGGCCTTAATGAGGGTCCCCATGGAATTGCAAAGATAGGAGCCCATGCCACATTTCACTAGGCTCAGATCATCTGTTATATGTTAGACTCTTGCAGCAGAACCTGCTGAAAGTTCTCCCCATCGCACAACCCACGTAAAATCCTGGCAATTATGCTCTTGCAATACCAGGAGCCTCTGAGATTCCAAATGCACCTTGCTGCTGCTCCCCAACATGAGTTACTAGGGTGTACTTGGGCTCCAGTGTTGGTGCTGCAAGACAAAGGTGATTTTCAGGCTGCCTTCTGCCCCCGGCTATCTATGACTGTTCCTTTTATTTCCCGTCCCAAAGAATCCCATGCCTATGGGAAATTGCAGAAAATCCACAGATCCTCCAAGTTGCATTTAGCACTGAACCTTTAGCGGTTTCGCTTTGTTTCGGCCTTCAGGTGAGGGATCCGTTCAAAGTGAGAGCCAGGGAAGATAGATATTAAATGTCTCAAAAGAATGTCAACTTTGAGGAGACGTTTTTCAGTGCAAGTATAACCACTTAACAACAGATGCTTTTGCTGGTTCTCCGACCTTCAGCAAAATGTAGAAGCTCATGCAACAGGAAGGCCCTTCCTTTCAGGTTCTTAAATCCTCTTAGATCTTAAGCCTCTGTCCTTTCCACCTTCTCTTCCTAAGTAAATTGCTGGCAGACTCGAATTATAAAAGAACTAATAAGCATGAAACCTGTGGGTGGTGTGGAAATACTTGGTCCTGCCTCAAACCCACAAAAATTCCAAAAGGAGGCAGCACCCAAGGGTGTGCGCAGGACATGGTAGGAAAAGGAGGACTGGCCTTGAGACCCAGAAGGATTAGATCTGTGTCCCGGGACGCACAGAAATGTTTCAAATAACAGGATGCTCAAGAAGAATCACACATTTCTGCAAACCTTGCGTTCAGTATATTTAAAAACAACAATATCTGCATTAAGAGAAATCAGAAGACTTGGAAGGCTAGACTTTTGAAGGATATCCAAAGTAGGGAATTTAACCAAGTGTAGCTGTTAAAACAAAATGTTTTATCCAATATCAGGCAGGATGTTATCACCCTAATTGGCAAATCCAAATGAAGATTCCACAGCAGATGAGATTTGTTGGGATTGATGGGGCATTATATTAAAACTCTCAGTCCTAGAGGCCATTTTCCAGTTCTCGGCAGGCAGCAGAGTTGGGCATGTGCCTCCCTGGACCTCCCTCTCTGCTGATGGAGGTCTGCAGCCCATGTATGAACCATAGAGTTCCATTTGTGGCTAAATGAAAACGAATTCTCAAGATCTGATCATCAGCACACATTCTTTCTATTTCAAGGGATTCACACCTACAGGGTTGTGAAATAAGTATTTTAAAAGATTGGAAAGCAACAGCAATTTGTGGCATGCTCACCTACAAGGATTTTCAATAATTTCTTACATAACAAAGGTCCCGGTGTTAGGCTGGGTTGGGCAGAGGAGCAGATCCAGTGACACTCATATATGTGTCAGAAAGAGCTTTATATCAAGAAGCTTTATATTATCAGGAAAACATGCCAGCCCAGGGAACTCGAGCTCATAAATCCTTCTTCAGACTCACACGATGATCACAGTGATGCAGAACGCAGGAATTTCACAGGTCAGTCGATGAAGTCTTGAGGATCCAATGGCAGACAATCTCTCGCCAGGACTCTGGCCACCAGCAGGGCCAGCCAGCAGGAAGGTGAGGGCAGAAAGAGGGGACATTTCCCAGGGTCCCCCCTTATGAGAAGGCCACACTCAAAAGGAGTCACCATAGGCTGTCACCTAATTTTTATAGATCTTCAAGCTGACATGAAATTATGTAACTACCACAGTGCTCATGGGTGCATTTTTGTTCTTGGCTGCTGTCCAGTCATTCTGCTCTGCCCTGGAGAGTCACTCTGAGTTGGGATTGGTTTTGGTTGACCTTCAGTCAAGGGTATGTTCAAATCAATTCTTAAGATCACTGTGTATCTTAAGAGCCTTCCAATGGGCACTCATTAGGCCCAACAATGGAAACTTTTCAGTTGTCAGACACAGAGTCTCCATTGGCTAATTTTCAGAAGTCCATCACCAGCCCATTCTTCCTCTTCTTCCTTAGGCTGGATGCTCCACATAAGCCTCTTTTGAAATATTGGTGAAATCATAGCAAATACACAAGTTATCATAGAAATTGACAGAGAGAGTGGTGGCATATGTAGACACTAGATTTAAATTTAAATTCTAACTATTCCTATCTTTTCTTGAATAGAAAGTTGAAACTGGAATATATGTGAATTATGTAAAATTTTAAGAAATACATATATGTGAAAAAAGAAAAAAATTATTATCATTCTTCATCTAAGAATAAACATTTTGCCATTGTTATGAGACTTTCTACTCCCATAAAGAGTTTCAGCCTCCAAAACCCACAGGGACAGTTCTACCCTGTCCTACCAGGTCACTAAGAATTGGTATTGACTCAATGGTAGTGAGTTAGAGTTTAATGCTCACTGTTCATTTACTATTAATTGATTTAGCTATATAGCATCTATTATGAGTCAAGCACTCTCTGTATTCTTTCTGCCCTCTGCATAGATCCTCGTATGCAAACTTTTATGAGCATGGAAATCATTATGGATTGAATTGTATTCATTCAAAACATGTGCCATGAATTCTAATTCCTATACCTGTGGTTATGCTCACATTTGAAAATGGTTTTCTATTATGTTAATGATGCCTTATTAGTATAGGATGTGTCCTTTCGAGCTATAAAAAACAGATTGAACAAGTAAGCAGAGGTGAGGCAAGATGAATGCCATGCTTCATGACAGCTAAGGAATCGAGGTTGAAAAGAGACAAGAGTCTTTCCTTAAAAGGGGGAACCAGCCCTTGAAGAATATCTTGTTCAGTAGAGAATTATCAAAACAGAAGAACTCTCCCTGAGATGGATGGATACAGAGGCTGCCACAATGGATTCAAACACAGCCATGATTGGGAGGATGGTGCAGAAGAGTGTTTTCGTTCTGTTTTCCTTTGTCCAAACCAACTTGACGGTCCCTAAAATCAACCAATCAAGGTTCCCCTGAACTGTCATTGTCAAGCGTGTGCCTTCTTTGCCACTATGGTAAGAACTGATGTTGTGTTCCAGGCAGTCCCTTCTGACTAACAGTGACCCTATCAGACCAAGGACAACTGTGCTGGGGAGTCTCTCAGGCTGTGTCTTTGCAAAAGACACTAGTCTTTTGTCCATGGAGCTGTAGGGTGGGATCAAGCCACCAATCCTTTAGTCAGAAACCAAGAGTATAACCCATGCCTATAAATGCCCCACATACAAATCTTTATACACACCTATGACCATTTCGTGATCTGGTTACGAGCTGGGCTACTAATGGTAAGGTTAGCAGTTCCAACCTACAAGCCACTCCTTTGGAGAAAGATGAGGCTGGGTGCTCCCATAAAGATGCTCCGCCTCTGAGCACTATATTGAAGGCTGCTATAAATAGGAATGAACTCAATGGCCATAGGTGTCATGATTATGTTGCACTCCAGTTTTAGATCCTGAGGACGATTTTGGTTTGCAGATGAAACACAGAATTATAAGCTGGTAGAGGACAACAGGGAAGAAAACAAGACTTAGAAGAGACTATGGTTTCAAAGGCTGTAATATAAAAATTGAAATTAAACTGAGTGTATTTTTTTACTTCTCATCTATTCTAGGTTTTTTATATTTATATATGGTATACTAAAAAGAATTTATCTATAGCATTTACAAGTGCACGTTAAAAAAAAAGAAGAAAGCTATTATCATCTCTAACATTTATATATACTTGGTCATTGTTAAAGGCTTTCTACTCCAAAAATGAATTTAAAGAATGACTTTATGAAAAATAATTCAACATTCATGAGTCTCTTTCCCCATTTAAGAGTAAAATATGAGTAACTACTCTGAAGCTTTAAGGATGACCCCACAACACATGCCCCCCCTTCCAAGAAGTACCTCTGAGTTTTAGATAAATCACTAATTGGATGGTCTTTATTAATTTTAACAGATGTGAATATATTTTGAGTAACATATTGTTCTATTTAGGCCCACTGAAGAGTCTTCCTTCGGTTCTTCTTCAATTTAGTTACTAGCTAGTTTCAGTGTGTTCAGATTTTAACAGTCAAAGTGCTTCTTGAACCATGGTGTTGTGTTGGGTTGCAATCTGAAAGGTCAATGGTTTGAAACCAGGAACAGGCATGAACAGGGAGCTTTCTGCTCCCATAAAACTCAGAAACTCAAGAGAGACACTTTTATCTTGTAAGTTAGCATCAACTAGATGGCAGTGAAAAGTGGAAGAAGAAAAAAAAGAGTGCTCCTTAGAAGTTAAGATGGTGAGGCTTCCTCTGAGAGACTTCAGATGTGTTATGAGGAGAGAGCAGTTCCTAAAGAAGGACCCTATGCATGGTAAAGGAGAGGGGCAATGAAGACTTTTTTTTTTACATCCTTGGATCTTGTGAGATGCTTTGATGTTGGCCAATGTGGAGGATATGTAATGGTAGCCATCGTAAATGGTCCTGATGACGAATGAGATTGAGCATTGGCCATTTGTTTATTAGTTATTCGTGTGTCCTCTTCGGGACTACTGGATTTCTGGGAGATTTACCTGTTGCCGGTGATGTGTTGCAAATATCCTGGATTCTGGCTTATATTTCACTCTCTCGTCGATGTCTTTGAAGGACAAAAAAAAAAACAAAGAAACAAACAACAACAAAAAACCTACTGCCATGGAATCAAGTCCAACACAGAGCAACATATATAGGGTTTCTGCAGCTGTAATCCTGTAAGAAATCAGATAGCCTCAATGTTCTCCAGTAGGTGGCTTTGAACCACCAGTCGGGCAGTTAACAGTCTAGCACCTACCCACTTGCACCAGAGGTCTCACTATTCTTGTGGTTGAATCCATCAAGCTTTTTCTCGATCATTCATGCCATTTGTCCTTTTTTTAAGTCCTAACGTCATAAAGATGCTCTCCTGTGTTGTCCTCTACTTTCACACTGAGAGGTTTACTCTTTTAATCTCTTTTTTTGCAGCACAACTATGAGAACACTTTGTACAGTTTTTCCTCTATATACATAGCCAATGACCCAGCACCATTTAGTGAGTATCCATCCCTTCTCTATTCATCTACAATCAACAGCTGTCTGATATGGGGTTTCTGGAGGGAGCAGGCCTCTTCTGAGGCTCTCTATTCGGCTCTATATTTTTTGGCTCTTCCTGTTCTGATCAATATGGCCTGAATTGCCAAAGACTGATAAGTCTTGACATCTTATAAAGCAATCATCCCTACATCACTCTTCGTAAGAGTCTTTGTTGTTTTTATCATTTTGCTCTTCCATTAGAATGTTAGAATCTATCATTTTCTATAAAAAGATCTTGTTAAGACTTTTATTGAAATTACATCAAATCTATGATGACTCATTGACTCCTGGCTTACTGACTATCTCATTATCCAAAATTAATAAAAGCATCTACTACCCAACTAGTTTACATATTACCAACATACATCTGGCAGTGAAAAACGCTGAGGCGGGAGGTGGGAGTGAGGGAGGCCATGATGGTTGTTACAGTTCTTTATGAGATTGACTAAGCCAGGATTCTCATTGTCTTGCTGTGATCCAGTGATGTACTCATCCTCCATTTTCTGATCGGATGTGCTCGTCCTTCATTTCTGCATGATGCCAATCTTCGAATGACCGCTTGATTTTTAGAACATATCATAAAGTTTCAGCCCATAAGATGCACTTTTTCCCCCCTAAAAGTGGAGGGGAAATTTGGGTGTGTCTTCTGGTCTGAAGGTGGGACCCCAAAACATTTTAGTATATTAGTATTATTTGGTTCAAACTATTGTTTTCTTGTTTTCCTGCTCTAAAAACTGGATGTGTCTTGTGGTCAGGTTCAAAAAATATTGTCATCATGTCAATCAATGAGAAGTCAGTGTTAGCTGGAAGAACTGACATGCTGATTTTATCTTGCTACCATGAACTGGTTGCCCATTTATTTAGGTTCTCTTTATTGTAGTTCAATGCAATTCTGTCATTTTCTACATAAAGTATGTACCCAACTTTTATAAGACGAATGTTGGACATCTTTCCATTGCCCACAATTCCTCCTTTACCCTTCCCATGATGCTCTGTGAACAGAGACAAAATTTCTGGACTACCTAAATAGACTCCCTGGTGGTCTGGCAATAGGAAGCCATGGCAGAGGTCCAAGGGAAGAAGGGAATGAGATCAGGCTCTTATTCCTTGCCCACCCCCTCTCCAAAGTAGCCACTTTACAGCCAGCACACTGCCCCCTGCACCATCCCTAAATGGAAACTCTCCTCAGGTTCTTCTAGCCCCTCCCCATCCCTGATCCCTCAAATGTAGTCTTGTCTACTGAGTTTCACAGTCTCTGTCGGCTATCCTGCACTCCACCCAATCCTTTCTAGGCATTAAACTGCATTTTCAAGAATAATAACCTATTGCCTGTGAAGCCTGACTGAAACACTGTGTGTGCATGCCTAGTTTCTTAACATTTGTAGATCGTTTTTCATGTTCAATAAAGATAATCATATCATCTAATAATAATGAGCTTTTTCCCCCCTGCCAAACTTACTGCACTGACTTCTCCTCCAACGCAGCATGGCTGTGTGGATTAGCAGTGAGAAGAGCAGCCACCTTGGTTTCATTCCCAATTTTAAAGGGGTTGCTTTCCCTGTTCCCTGCCAATAAGATGTCTGCTTTAAGTACAGGAAGTTCTGTCCTAAATATCACTGGCTATGGTTTTCAGTTGAAGAATTTTAACAACTGCTTTTATGGAATCTATTGCTGCCCCATCCAAAGGAACCCTAGTGACTTAATGGGCAAAGAATTTAACTGCTAAACCCAAGGTCTATGGTTCAAACCCGTTAGCCATTGTCTGCTCCTGTAAAGAGGTAAAGTCTCAGAAACCCAGAGGCACCACTCCTCTGTGTTGTAGGATCGTGGGTCTCAACCTTCCTAATACCACGACCCTTTTTTACAGGTCTTCATGTTGTAGTGACCCCCCAAGCAAAAAATTACTTTTGCTGCTACTTCATAACTATAATTTTGCTCCTGTTAAGAATCATCAAGTAAATATCTGAACAGCAGGATGTATTTTCATCATTACAAATTGAATATAATTAAAGCCAAGAAGGGCTGAGCCCCAGAGGCGTAAGTGGTTGAGTGTGGGACTGTGGCCCGTGGACTTGGCAGTTCAAATCCAGCGGCAACTCTCAGGAGCAGCACTGGGTAGCGCCCACAACCACCAGAGGCAGTGATGCCCCCCCCAAAAAAAAAAAACGATAAAAAATTTAAAAAATTAAAGCCTAGTGACTCATCACAAAAACAATATATAATTATGTATTGTGAAATATCTATTTCTAGTGACAAGTAAATGAAATGTTGTCTTGAAGCATGGTGTAGCGTGGGTCACAGTCTTCGTGCCAGGCACTCAGACATGGAATCTGCATGCGGTCTACCAGAGACAGGTAGAAGCGCAGTGTCTCCTTTCCTAAGGCCATCAGAGATAGGTGTTTTCTGATGGTCTTAGGTAACCGCTGTGGAAGGATCACTCGAGCCCCAAAGGAGTCACTACTTAGAGGTTGAGAACCACTGCTGTGGGGTCATTGTGAATCAAAATCACAGTGAGGTATGATTTTGGTGTTTATCACCTAAGACAGGATTAACAATATATATTTTTCTTAGGAATTTTACAATTTCACCTAAATCTGTAAGTGCATTGTCATCGAGCATATCCGAGCTGTCCCTTGAATGGTCATGTCTACTACACCTGTAGACGTGCGCTTTATCCATCCTAATATTGTGGGTGACCTCCTTTTCCCTCCATTTGTCTTTCAAGGAGTTGGGACTGTTCTAAATAACTTTCAACTCTGAGCATCCTCTCTTTGTTCTCTAGTCTATTCGTTGCTAGACTTTTCTTTCTTTCTACTATTTTTGCACTTACTCAGTGGTTTTGTTTTTTCTTTCTGTCACCTTAAGATAGTTCATATAGGGCTGAGCCCCAGTGGCGTAGTGGTTGTGCGCAGGACTGCGGCCCACTGGGATGGAGGTTCAATTCCTGCTCACAGGAGCAAAGGCTGGGCCTCCTACTCCCACCACCAGGGCAGTGATGCCTAAAAAATAAAATAAAAAAATAAAAAAAGATAGTTCATATATTGGCAGCCTTGTTTTCTTTTCTCATGTAAGCACAGAAGGCCGTAGTTTTGCTATGAGATACCATCCGAGCTGTGCCCAGCAAGCTCTGGTGCCACGACTCAGTGAAGCATTCACTAACTTCTGTCAGGATTTCTTCTCCGCAGAGCCATCCCTTCCTTGCCACTTTTAATTCCCACACAGACCTGGGGTTTAAGTTTTCTTCTGACATCACTCATTTCTAGTTCATCCTCATGGTGGCTAGCGACTTACAGGGTGTCAGACTCGAGATATGACCTAATAAAAATTCAGCTTTTGTTCATTTGCTTAAAGAAGAAGGCATTTTCCAGTAGCTGGATGTGCTTCACAGAGACACACGTATACAGACATATAATTAAACGCATCTTTTTTGTGCCATTCAAGCCACCTGTACCTTTGTCGGATTTTTTTTTAAAAATCTGGATCTACCCAGCATGGAGAAAAGTATGCTTTCACATTATAGATTTCTCTTCCAAGGTGTCAATTTTAACTTTACCTGTGATAAAAACTCAACAATTTATGGCCATCAAGTCGGGTCTCTAGAGTGACTAAGATGACGTGTGATGAAGTGCCCATTAATTCAAGAATGTAAGCTTGCATTTCATTGAAACTTCTATCGATGTGCTGAAATGCTAGTGAAGGCGACTTTGTCTTCCTGTGGTGACGCTCACCTAGCACTGAGGACATGGGTTAACCAAGCTGGGTGACTGTGAAAGGCCACATTATTTCATCCTTTCTCTATTTCCTCCCTCCTCCCCTTGCCCTGTGATTCGCCTTTTTGTCCCTCCTCCTTTCCTCCCTCCTTCTTAAGTGCCTCTTAGATTAAGCTGTTCAGGCACAGGCCAATGATTGGCCAGCTAGAGACCCAAAATAAACTTCTGAGAGTTTTTAGTAGTTCTCTGTTCTTAGCCAAAACACTACCCAAAAAAGCCCTTTTCAACTCAATATATTTCCAGGCCAATTAAAGACACAGAAATGCTAAAACTTCTGCCACTGTAAGTTGGTTGGCTTCTCGGCATGTGAATCGAGGATTATCTTCTCCAGCCTCTGACAGCTCTGGGGTGGGAGGCCGCTCAGATAGAAGAATCTGGGGGTCGGCAGCCAGTGGAGTAAGCAAACCTTCTCTTGTGCTTGGCCCCTGGGGCACTGTAAGAGCACACAACTGACTCTTTCCATACAGGTCAACAGAGCAGATGGAAGACGCCCAAGGAGCTAGAATGAGAGACAAGGGTGGTGGAGTATTGCTGGTGTCCCTTTCGCTGGTGGTGTTCTTAATCAAAGGACCCTTGATGTCACCAGGGTCAAAGTGCTCAGCTGCAAGTCAGAAGGTCAGTGGTTCGAACAAATGTGGTCGTCTGCAGCTATTAAGATTTACAGTATTGGCACGGCTGCAGAGGCAGTTCTACTCTGTCTGATGGGGTCACGGTGAGGCAGAACTGATGGCAGTAGGCATTGGTTCTCATCTAAAGTGACCAGACGTCCCGCTTTTTAATAATTTGTCCATGTCCCATGGCATTTTAAAATTAAAATAAATATATTACAATACTATTTTTGTGTTCTATGAAAGTTTTTGTTGCTCCATATGGACCAAATTTTTAATCAAGAGCACCCCACCCCACCCCCATCCCGGTCAATGGTGTCCTGCAAAAAATCTGGTCACTCCAATCAAAGCAAACATAGCAGCAGCAATGGAATCTCCCCTCCGCTGGATGTATTCAAAATGTTTACAACTTCCTTTTGCCCTCTCCTCTCCCATACTTCCTGCTACCTCCTTATCAGTTCTTTCCAGGACTTAAAAACTGAGACAGACAACCCTCAGTGTTCTAGGGTTTCTTTTCCCTTCTCTCCCTGGGCTGCCCCAGAGCTAATTTCTCCATTAGCCTCTCCCTGAATCTGCCTGTAGCTCTCCCCCTATCTTAGACCAGGTTGACTAGAGAAGCCAATTCCGAGATACTCATAAATGTATAAGAAAGAGCTTTATATCACAGAGCAACTGTATATTAGGAAAACATCCCAGCCCAGTCTAGATCAAGTCCTTATTAGCCCATAAGCCCAACACTAGTGCATAAATCCCTTTTTCAAACTCACACAGCACATGCAATGATGCAAAGTGCAGGAAGATCACAGGCCAGTGGGTGCAAAGTCTTGTGCGTCCAGTGGTGGTGGGAGCATCTCCAGGGCTCTCCTAGGTTTCAGTGTGACTCCACGTGGCTTGTCAACAGGAAGATAAAAACAGAGAGCGAGACTGGCCCGCCTTCAGGGAGCCATTTATCTCAGTCACCCTCCAGGCTGCAATCTGATTGACAGATCACATTCCCCCACCCGTTCCTACGGGAGCCATGTTGGCACAAAGAAGCCTACCTCTCACACCCTCCCTCTCAAACTGCCTTCACCTGTCCCTCTGCTCGTCTCACCTGCCTCCATTAGACTTCATCTTTCTACCGCCCTCACTATCCTCACCTCTCCTATTTTATGTTGGAAATTTGCAGACAGCAAAGCAGTTTGATGCAAAAAAAAAAAAAATGCTTCCATGTTACTTAATTGCTCTACTGCTCTACATGTTTTCCAAAATGCATTTTCCAGAACCCAAAAATGTCTGGTTTGACTTATTTTAACAACGGTCAGCAAATACAAATATTGCCTCCCCGCCACCTCCCACCCAGGAATCACTAGCAAACAGCTTCATTCAATTACCAACCTCTCCAGTGTTGGTGGTGTGGTGGTTAGCCTTCCAATTATCAACCTATCCAAATGATTTCCTTAAGCGAGACAGGTCAGGTTTTTCCTGAAAATTTTCATTGGGGGAATGCTTGCTTAAGGATGAACAACAAAAGGAAAATATATAATCAATTGATTAAAAGTGTGGACAAGGAAATACTTTGGTGGTTGGTTGATTTTTTTTTTCAGCCAGAGCTGTTTCTAATGGGATTTTCTTCAGGCAGCCAGAAAAGTATATCCTTCCACCCATTCACTCACTGTTTCAACAAACACTTTGCTAACATATGGCTTAGGGACATGCCCTGGTATACAGGCTCTTAGAGAATACATCCTTGACAGGAAGACAGCTAAACAAAAAGATAAACACAATGATTTCAGATTGTGCTATGTCCACAGAATGGCCAGGAAGACCTGCTACACAGGGAGTAACAAGTACTTTCAAGCCTTAAATGAGAAATAGCACTATTCACTTATATTTATTTCAGTAAGAAAGAGCTTAGATAAAAAAATAAGACTCAACAAAAAAAAAAGGAGTTAAAATTAATACCACCCCCAATAATAATAATATGGAATTGAGATTTCGGAAATAAACCATGCACCTGTGTGGTTTGATTTGTGACAAGTGTCAGAGGTATAGTGGCTGGGGGGGAAAGAGTCTCTTCAATAAAGGGTGCTGAGAAAACTGGAGCTCCGCATCACATGAAAGATGAACAAGTAAGCAACACCATCCGGTTTCAACAACAGCTTGAAAATCTTCAAAACTCACTACCATGCAAGTCGATTCCAACTACCAGTAGAACTGCCCCTGTGGATTTTTGTTTTGTTTTGTTTTGTTTTGTTTTGTTTTGGGGGGAGGGCATCACTGCCCTCTGGTGGGCGTGGGAGCTACCCAGCCTTGCTCCTGGAGAGCTGCTGCTGGATTTGAACCATCAAGCCCATGGGCCGCAGTCCCACACTCAACCACTACACCACTGGGGATCAGCCCACCCCTGCGGATTTTTAACTGTAACTCTTTACAGGAGTAGAAAAATCTCCTCCCATAGAGAAGCGTGTGTTTTTGAACTGCTGATAGATTAGCAACCCAGTGAGTGACTACTTTGCCACCACTACTTCCTAACAATGGATTCACTAATGCAGTAACAAAGGCAAAAACACCAAAAGAGACTAAATAAATGGTACCTCAAAAAAAATTTTTAAACAAACTTTTGTTCATAAAAAGATGTTACCAAAAAAGTAAAAAGATGAGTGTGATAGTCACTGACCTGTGCAATTTCAGCCGTGGGAGTGTCGGAGTGGAGTCTTGTCTGTCAATCTGGAGATAGCCAATGAGGCCTCTGTGTGGGCATGGCTTTCTCCTCAGAATTCTGGGAAGTCTCACAGTATTTCCCAATTGGAGGAGAGAGACTATTGACTCGTCTCTTGGAGATGGTCTACCAACAAGATGAGATGATAGCATGCTTTCTGGAGACTGGAGGAGCCAGAGGAGAAGGCTTACCTTGATGGAACCAAACCTCTGGGGCAGGAGAAGCCACGTGGAGACTCCTGCCAGTGCTGAGATGCTTCTACCACCAATGGATACTGCTGATGGATCCTGAGCCCTGGAAATGAGGAACCAAGACCCCTGCCAGCGCTGGGATGCTTTTACCACCATTGGATGGCCTATGGTTGTCCTGGTGTCATTGCAGGTGCTTCATAAGTTGGAAGGAGACTCTATAGATTGGTATCAGACATATGGACTAATATCAGACTTATGTCTTTGGACTGGACTGGGTTGGGATGCTTTCTCAATGTTCCATTCCTCTTGTAAATAAACCTTTCCCTTATATCCATATGCGTGTTTATGAATTTGTTTCTCTAGTGTACCTGGATAACACAATGAGTTTCTATTGAAAGAATATCTTCAGAAACTATATATCTAACAAAAATATAATAACCAAATATATATGTATATGTATATAAGTAACTTGGGCAACTTCAGAACAAAATGGCATATACCCACTCATCAAATGATCAAAAGACCTGAATAAACATTTGGCCAAAGAAATGGCTCCCATGGCTAACAAACACATGAAAGGATGCTCATCACCTTGAGCCATCAGAGAGAGGTCAATCAAACTAGGAGTAAGTAATATTTATGAGGATGGCTGTCACCATTCATCTGTCACTTGGTCCTATTGTGATGGCTTATGTGTTACTGTGATTTAGAAGATATACTAACAGTATTCCAAATGCCAGCAAGGCCACCCAGGGGGAACTTCTTTCAGCAGAGCTTCCAGACTAAGACAGGCTAGGAAGGGGGGCCCTGGTGATCTGCTTCTTTAAAAATCAGCCAGAATAGCCAACATGTGAAGAAAGGCTTCTGATCATTAGCCATTTCACAGATGCAAATCAAAACAAGCATCAGATACTAGCTCACCTCAGCATTAGAGCAAAGTTCAAAACAGAAGAAGAAAAAAAATCCAAGTTTCAATGTTGAAAGGTTCTGAGGGAAAAACTTTGAATGATACAAGAAAAATCCACGAAGATGGAAGGAATGTACCAAAAAGAATAGCTCAATATTCAACCATTTCGGTAAGTGATCAAAAACCAATAGTACAAAGGAAGAAACTTAAGCTGCACTGAAAGAATTCATCAAAAACAAGTTTCCAAGAATTGACAGGATACCAATTGAAAGGTTTCAACAAATTGATGAAGCATTGGATCCAGGTACTTGCTTATGCCTAAAATTTAGAACACGGCTACCCAGCTGACTGACTGTAAGAGATCTATATTTGTGTCCATCCCAAAGAAATTACCCAAAATAATGTGTGAATTGTAGGACAATATTACTAATATCACATCAAGCAAACTATTGTTAAAGATAATTCAACAACAGTTGCAGAGTTACATTGACAGAAAGCTGCCAGAAATTCAAGCTAGGTTTAGAAGAGAATTTGAGCCAAGACAACAGATGGATCTTGGCTGAAAGTAGAGATTACCAGAAAGATGCTTACTCTATTAGTTATGGAAAGGCATTCGACTGTGTGGACCATAAACTATGGAAGACATTTAAAATCGTGGGAATTCCAGAATACGTCACTGTGCTAATGTGGAACCTGTACATGAATCAAGAGGCAGGCATTCAAACAGAACAAGAGAACCCTGAATGGAATGGTGTGCTTCGTGGTGAATCCTTTCACTGTGCTTATTCAATCTGGATGCTGAGCAAGTAATCCAAGAAGCTGGACTATCAGAAGAACATTGCATCGAGGCTTATATGTAGTCTTCAATATGCAGCTGACACAACCTTGCCAGCTGAAAGTCAGGAAGACTTGAAGCACTTATTGATAAAAACCAAGAACTGTATCCTTCAGTATGGATTGCAACTCACTGTAAAGAAAACCCAAATCTTCATAGCTGGACTGATAGGAAACATCCTGATACACAGAGAGAAGATTGAAGTTGCCAGTCTCATTTTGCTCGGGTCTACAAACAAAGCTCATGAAATGTTATATTTTATTGGGAAAAAACTATTGCACAAGACTCTTTAAAGTGTGGAAGAGCAAGGATGTCACTTTGAGGACTGAAAGTGTGCTTGACCCAAGCCATGATATTTTCCATGAACTCATATTCATGTGAAAGATGGACATTGAATAAGGAAGACAGAAGAATGGATGTGTCTGAATTATGGTGTCAGCAAAAGATATGGAAAGCACTGTGGAGTTTCAGAACAACAAACAAATCTGTTTTGGAAGAAGTACATCCTGGGATGCCTTAGAAGTGAGGTTGACCAGACTTCATCTCAAGTGCATTGCCTTTGGAAAGATCAGTCCCAAGAAAAGGACACATAGCTGGTTAAGGTTATGAAGACCCTCAATGAACAGGCTTACCGTGATGGCTGGAACAATGCCCGGAGTGGGCAGTGCTTCATTCTGGTGCACAGACGATGGCCAGGAGGCAGAGCCAACTCAGCAGCACCTCACAGCATCTGGTTTTCAAAGCTAGTGAGCATTGTGCTTGCTTGGGTGGTATTTTCGGAGAAAGAAGAGGTGAGGGTCTGAGCACTGTCCACCATCCTGATGTGAAAGTTCATATACTACTTTAAATCATTTTCTTTTTCATATGTGCTTTAGTGTATTATTAATTGAGGGTTGATACTTATATCATATCATGCCATAGTTCAATCGTGTCAAGCAGTACTATACAATTGCAACCACATTCAGTTTCCAAATATTCTTTTTCTTCCTGGCCTCCTTGATATCATCTCCCTTTTACACCCCCCACCACCACCACCACCACCATACTTCCATACCCCAAAACACTTTGTCCACTTGCTGTCCCTATATGTTCATCAATACTGGGTTTCATTTACCAAGAAACAGAAAGACATATAATAGAACTTCAAGGTGACCCTCAATGACATAGTACCTCTGAGATACACTCTAATACAGTGGTTCTCAACATCCCTAATGCCATGACCTTTTAATACAGTCACTCATGTGGTGATGAACCCCCAACCATAAAATTCTTTTGTTGCTACTCCATAACTGTAATTTTGCTGCTGTTATGAATCAGGCGACCCCTGTGAAAAGGTCATTCTGCCTCCAAAGGGGTCGAGACCCACAGGTTGAGAACCGCTGTTCTCATATGAACAAACAAAACAAAAATACAGAAAATGTGAAAACCAGATCAGGTCCAGTGTGCATCAGAGGGAAATCAACTGACAACATTTTAACTGTTCAAGTCAGGTTTATTCTTTTGATCTACTAGATTTTTTTTGGGGGGGTGGGGGGGGTGAGCATCACTGCCCTCTGATGGGAGTGGGAGGCCCAGCCTTGCTCCTGCAGAGCTGCTGCTGGATTTGAACCGCTAAGCCAGTGGGCCACAGTCCCACACTCAACCACTACGCCACCAGGGCTCAGCCCAATCCTTTGATCTTCTATATTCATCTCTCCAATGCACTCTGTTTAATAGCCACTTTCCTCCCTTGCAATAGTTATGGATAGGTAACACAAAGCATTAGGTAATTCCAATTTAAAATAGCTCCTTATAGCAAAGAGACTTGATAAACTTTGCAGTGCTTTAATTTTTTTCCTTCCACAATCAGTCATAAATCTATGGATTTAATCACTGCATTTTGTCTCATTACTCCCAGAATTCATTTTCTGATTCTATTGGGCTAAGGCAGTGGTTCTCAACCTTTCTAATGCTAAGACCCTTTCATACAGTGCCTCATGTTGTGGTGACCCCAACTATAAAATTATTTTGTTGCTACTTCATAACGGTAATTTTGTTGCTATTAAGAATTGTTGTGTATTTTCATCATTACAAATTGAACATAATTAAAGTATAGTGATGAATCACAAAAACTATGTAATTATATATTGTGAAATATTCATTTCTTATTACAAATAAAGGAAATTTTGTCTTGAAACATGGTGTACATGGGTAACAGTCTTCACGCCAGGTACTCATATATGAGTGAATCTTCATATGAGCAGTCTCCCCTGGAGATGGATAAAGGAGCAGTGTCTCAATTTCAAAGACCACTGGAAATAAGTGTCTTCCAATGGTCTTAGGTGACCCCTGTGAAAGGGTCATTTGACTCTCAAAAGGATTGTAGTCCACAGGTTGAGAACTACTAGGCTAAAGAGAAGAATATAGAGGGGAAAAGAGACAATTTGGGATTCTTCATAGCTGACAAATTCCTTTGACTTTTCCTACTTTGAGTGAAGATATGAGGGCCAGCATCATATCTGGTTTTCAGAAAATCACATCAGACTTGACTACATTTTAAGGAAATGCTTCCTTGGATAACTTGGTATTTCAAGGGCTCACTTTGGAACTGGTTATTCAGATCAAAGCTGAAGAACTGGCTGAGAATAAAAAGTACTGGCAGCTGTGCTATGACAGGACTGAAGAAGCCCTCACCTTGAGTACCCACCCTCAATAATGCTGATGTCCACAAGGGTCCTCTGAGTTGCTATCAAGTTACCCCTATACTCTTGGTACCACTCTTGGTTCCCCACAGTGGAACCCAGTACCACCCCATCCTGTATCATCTCCATCATCAGTTACCAACAGGGCTGTTGTCACTAATGGGGTTTTCAGAAGTACACCATGAGCCTTTCTTCCACCTCCATCTTACTATGAAGACTCCACTGGAAGACTTCCAGCTTCACAGCAACACACACATCACTCCTGACAGGTTGTCGCTGTGCCTGAGGTAGAGTGGCCACAAATGGAACCTGTAAGAGGTCATTCTACCACTGACTCCTCCATGTCCTCACCTTTAGACCTAAGCTGTCCATATCCCTCGGAGTTGCCTTCTATTTCTGTATGTTGTGTAGAACTGTCTGTAAATCAGCCGGTGAATGAAACATACCTCTCCCCATCGATACATCAAATTGCAAATATATACCCCACATTCCTTAGTACTCTTCTGGTTAAAGCAATAGAAATCTAACTCAACATCTCTTAAACTTCAAGAAGTTGCTGTTTCAGAGAATTGAGAAGCCCTGGTAAGATTGACTGCAGAGTTGAAATTTCATCATTTGGTACCTGTCTTAATATCTATCTGTCTGCCCACTCACTCATCCATCCATCCATGAATAGATCCATCCTCCACCCATGTATCTATCATCTGTCACTCTGTCTGCCATCTGTCATTCTATCTGTCTATCTGTCTGCCTCTTGGGCCTGCTTTCTTTTATGTTGACATCATTCCAAGACACCATCTATCGGTGTGGTAAAAAAGATGAGCCCCACCTCTTTTGGGCCTCTATCCCCTTTGCATGACCTCTTCCCCCCCCCCCCCCCCCCCACCGTCTGACTTGCTGGTCCCATATCCACCTTATGGTGGGAAAAACATTGTAAACTCACAATAGCCTGAGGGAAATGACATTGTAAACTCTCAACAGACTGATCCACCAGAATCACACCAAAGGCAAGTACAACATTCTAAAGGGAAGGAATGATGGCCTGGGCAAAGTGGGAAGAGATATCGAATGACCAGGTCATCATTTTCCTGGCCTGAGAGCAGCCATTGCTGCAATGTGCAGCTGGAATTGTGACACTGACATGAAAAGACATGGAAGAACCAACAACTTCTAAGTGTGATTTTGGTGCAGAGTTTGAAATACACCAGGGACTGCCCAAACAAGGAACAACTCCATCTTAGGAATGTTCCTTAGAAGAAAGAATGCTGCTGACTTACTGTGGACTTAGAGAAAGACCAATGTGGAGTTCAAGGAGAAAGATGTTTTGAAGCTGAGTATGGTCACAGGTGTAGAATACGGCTTAATGTGACTGAATAGGGGAATGCTAGGCTGTCTGGAAGAACTCCCAACAACATGTAAAAATGGAAAACCCCATCAGTGGATAAGAACATCATGTCTGGTCACGTGAAGGGTCAATGGGAACACGGGAACTCTCACTGACGTGGGTGGACACAGCAATCAAAGTCAAACATGGCAACAAACACAGGCTTGGGCACACACAGACCCCCACGCTCCCCAGTACATGCACACACCCTCCCCAGCAACAGTCCTCAAATGAAAATGCATCTGAGACAGGACTGTTAGCATTTTCACAGACTCATAAATCATGGCTGGTATTTTGGTCTTAAGATAAGTTGTGTATGTGTGTGTAGAGAGAGAGAGAGAGATGACTCTGGGAAAACCCTCTTACAATGTGGGGAGTGCAGGTCAGAAGGGGAAAAGGAAACTCATTCCAACAAAGATGCCCAAGAGGCCTACAAATGTGTCTCCTTCTGTGAGCCTGACACATTTTGGGGAGGGGCCATGTGTTGGATATTGATTTATACAACCAAATGAAACTTTAATTAAAAAAAAAAAAAGGAAATGTGGTCATTCCCTTTGAAGAAGAGTGAGATTCAAGGAATCATCCCAAAACGAACTGTCCAGTGTGAGTGCTTCAACTCCTTTTTCTTGCTGTTTTTGCACAATTACATAACACAGCACAGGGTTTCAAAATACCAGCTGAGGTAGCGAGACAGTCAGGTCAGTGGCTAAAAAAAGGAGTTATAGGCAGAGGACTTAAACCTGTCCTCTCTTCCCCGATGCTTCCATGACTGCAAATTCTTACAGCATCTCCTAAGACCCCGCCAGAAAACAACAACAAAAACTCACTACTCCTGAGTCCGTTTCGCAGGGGAGCAACCCGAGATTAGGTTTCCGAGGCTGAAAATGTGTATAGGAGCAGACAGCCCCCTTTTTTTCCTGAGGAGTACATGGTAGGTGTGAACCGACAACCTTGTAGTTCCCTGTCAAATACTTACCTGGCAGCTCCACCAGGGTTCCCCACCCTTATAAAGAAGAGTAAATGGGAGCTGGACCAGGGGTGGTGATAATTGGAGGAATTGACTCTTCCAGAGAAGAAACAAAAAGGACTCACTTGCACTGATGAACATCACTTCCTGAAGGCTTTTGACCTGGTCTAAGTTTGAGTCAGGGGGACTGGTGGTGCAGACAGCCCTCCTGGTGCAGTCATTACTCACGTGACCCGCACGGCCGCCAGTTCAAAACCCCCAGCAGCACCAAGGGCAACAGAACGGGCTTCCTACTCCTGTAGACAGTTACAGTCTCAGAAACCCACAGGAGCTCACCATGAGTTGGCCTGGACGCCATAGCAGTACTCTTGGTCTGGGTTTGGGGATTTGGGTAAGAGGTCAGTCTCGTGCCAAACAAATGCACCAGCTACTTCCATGGTGCCTCTTAAAGCCCTATGTAACTGAGAAGGAAAATATTCTTTAATGTGCTCATACAACACAAGAGGAAAGCGTCCCCTTTACCTCCCGTGTGCCTCATCTTGACTCCCCCACCAGCCCCCAACTACTGTGAACAGCTTGGAGGATAATTTCCAGAACCTACTTGGCAGGCAGTGGTACGTGGAGCTAAACCACAGAGACAGGGGCAGGTGGAGTTGGAGCCCGCCAGCTGAGACCTTTGAGAAGGAAGTTGCGTGGCCTGCTACAACACCTGCTGTCCAGTCGGTAGTGAAGCACCCAGACATGTGCACCACCCCGGAACTCCACTCTCTACCAGAACTAAAACAAAATGCAGCACCATCAGGTTGGTGGCAGCCCTCTGCAGCTTGTGCCAATGCTTCAGGCTGGAGCAGTGTGGCCCAGCAAGCTCTCTGCCAAGGCTTCCCGGCAGCAGGCGGCCTCAGGAATTGGAGGATTCAAACCACCAAGCTTTCTGTCAGCAGCTGACTGCGTTAGCCACTGGGTCTTGGGACTCCTTAGTTGAACAATTATGGACTGGAAATGACATCTCTTTCTCTATGTGTGCTATCGGTGCAAAGAGTCCTCTTGACAGAAATGTAGCAGTGGACACGATGGTCCAAACAGCATGGACAGTCTTCCTTTTGATAGGTACTGGCGCGTTAACCTCCAGAAGGGCACATCATTGGAGACGCCCCCAACACAGAATGCAGTAAGATAGCCAATGAGACCTGTGTGGGCCTGGTCTTTTCCTGAGAATTCTGGGAAATGTGATAATTCCTTCTTGGAGGCGGGGACACTATCTCTCTTGGCTCACTTTGCTTGGAGACTTTCAACTGAGAATACTCGCTGGGAGACTTTGCTGCTGACAAGACACATGGCATCAGGCTTATAGACCTGGAACCCTGGAAAAAGGAGGAGCCATGTGGAGATTCCTGCCGGTTCTGAGATGTTCCTACCGCCACTGGACACACAAGACTCTGCACTCACGGGCCTGGGATTGTCCTGGTGTCATTGTTATCATTGCATGTGCTTCGTGAGTCTGAAGAGGACTTCATAGGTTGGTATCGGACATAAGGGCTAATACCGGACTTATGGCCTTGGACTGCGCTGGATTAGGATGCTTTCTTGATGGACAGTTGCTCTTGTATATAAAGCTCTTTCTTGTACACATCAGAGTTTCGATGGATTTGTTTCTCTAGTCTACCTGGACGGACACAGATTACAATTGAGAAAGTCCTATGGAGAAGTTCCATTCTGTACAGCATTGGGTTGCCGTGGACTGGGGACCAGTTCACAGCAGCTAGCCACAACTATTAGAGTAGAAATGATACCTCCCGTTTGGAGTCTTCCCATCCAATAGCATGGGATTTGTCTGTTTATTCAGGCTTTCTTCTGTCCTTCAGTAAAATGTCAAGAGAGATATATGTATATGACTTATTTCTAGACTTTTGTACCATCAAAATGAAATATCTTGTGGTATTTTCCAATTACCAAATGATAGTGTATTGGATTGCAAATTTTTCATCCATTTGTTCAAAATCTGTTAAGTATCCAGTACATACCAGGCTGGTGCAGCTGCCTATTGTAGATACGCAGGCACGTGAGACAGTTTTGTATTATGCACTCCTAGAGAAGCAGTTACAGGCTGGAATCGTGTGTCAAGGAATTTTAACAGGCAAGCTTCGGTGACGACGTAGGCTAAAAAGTTTAAGGAAAAACAAAGTACTTGGAAAAACTTCTCGAGTACATTTTCAACTCTACTTTCTTTTCCCCCATGTCCTTCAGAAGAAGTCACAGCGTTCCTTTGCCATCAAGTGACAGGGCAGGGTTGGCCTTCCTTGTTGTCGTATGCTGCTTTTTCCCAGGGACAACATGCACAGCTAACTAGATCTTTCCCCCACCCACCCGCCCTCTGTTTGCCTCCTTTGCGTTCCACCGAGCGCTGGTGGCCCAGTGGTTACGCATCGGACTACTCACGGCACAGTCAGCCGTCTGAAAGTACCAGGCCCTCTGCGGGAGAAATACGAAGCTTTCCACTCCCCTAACAAGTCAGTCTCAGAACATCTCCAGGATTTTTTTCACATTTGTTATGTTCATATTCTATTAATATCCATGTAAGTATTATACTAAATCCAGACTAGATTGAAATGTATGCTAGATGATGCCTGTGTGGAGACCGCTCATTTCTAAATTGAACTTTATAAATATTCCTCACAAAATGTAAAGCTTACTCTATATGTACATGCACACTACACAGGTTAAAAATAACTTGACTAGGGGCTGAGCCCTTGTGGCGTAGTGGTTGTGCATAGGACTGCGGCCCACTGGGATGGAGGTTCAATTCCAGCAGTGGGGCTGGGCCTCCTACTCCCACCACCAGAGAGCAGGGATGCCCAAAAATAAATAAATAAATAACTTGACTCAATTCATTGCAATGGTCAACGTATTAGTACTCCCTTGCTTAAGGAGATTATTAGGGAATATGGAATTCCCCTGTGCTGTCTATCAGGATGCACAGAATTCTGTCTATCACAATACTCTTGTGTTCCTGTCACAGAACATTGTCAACAAACTTTGCTGCCCTTCCTGGCTTAAGGTTCTGAATCAGCAGGAGTGGATATAAAAGACGGCTCCTTCGAAATGAATCACAGACCTGTTTTCTATTAATAATACATCTGCAATCAGGCAAACATTTTTACTTTAATGTCATAATATTATTGATTGTAACACTTAGAAAATAACTCTGAAAAATGTATCTATACAGTTAAAAATAAAATAGAAAAAAACATGTACAGCTTTGGAAACCCACAGGGTCCATTCTATTCTTTCCTAGAACTGACTTGATGCCGCATGTTTTGGTTTTGCTTTGCCTCTCACGCTGGACCCCTAAGTCCACCCTGTTGTTAGCCATAGCAACCGTCTTCTTACTTCCAACCATCTGACCCTGTTTTTGCTTACATTTCTAATTTGCTTCTTGTATTCATTGCTTGAAATTCTGGGCGGTGAGGTAAAGAAAAGAGAGGAAGATAGGGGAGGGGCCTTCAAAGAAGTCTGTGAGGAAAATGGAATCAAAAGATAATGGAGGGCTGAGCCCTGGTGGCGTAGTGGTGGTGCGCGGGACTGCGGCCCACTGGGACGGAGGTTCAATTCCAGCAGTGGGGCTGGGCCTCCTACTCCCACCACCGGAGAGCAGTGATGCCCCCCCCCAAAAAAAAAAAGATAATGGAATTTTCCCACAAACTTTTTCAAGTCCCCTTGTATTTCTAAGTATTTCATCCTTTTCATCCTAGAATCTTCCTTCTGATTAGGACTCATGAAATGAGTACGATGAAATAATTTGGGGCTGCAGCAAACTAATAAATTCTTTCCTCTTCAACAGTTGTATTGGCACACGTATCACATCATACACACTTGAATTGTTCCCTCATGTTTAGAAGTTCTGTGCGATCATCACCACAATTTCAGACCATTTTCTCTCACTCATTGTTCTCAGTCCCTACTTGGGCCCATCCTGCGCTGCCACACCCCTGGGCAATAAACAATCCAGTTACTGTCTCCATAGACCTACCTATCATAGAGGTCATAGACACACAACCACACCAGACACAGACAGGAAGCAAACAAATGAAAGAAAACAACAATGACTAGATAAAACATAGAAAACCCTCCATCAAAATGTTAAAACAGAAAATATTATAAACCAAAGACAATCTAGAAAGGGCATTCGGGAGATCAAATGGTAAGACACTACATTCTAACCTAACTACACTTTCCATAATCAATGTTACGAAGTTCGCGGATATCAAGGCACACTAATAGATTCCTCAGAGAATGCACACTTCGCAAACTTGAGTCTTCCTATCCAGGAATTTGGTCTGCTTCTGTTGATTCTGGTTTTCTTTTGTTCTTTTAATAAAATTTTATGGGGTGCTCTTGTTGTTGGTTGGAATCCTGTCAGCTGCTGGGGCCCCTGCTGACTCTGTGAACAATGAAAATAAACTCTTGTCAATCCTGTATCATCCCAAGACAGATTGTGGTCCACCGGATCCTCAGAAGTAGATTGCCAGACCTTCCTCCCCAGTCTAGAAGTTCTGCCGAGACCTCTTCCACATCCTAGCAACGCACACGCTTTCACTGATAGGTGTTGGCTGTGCCTGAGGTCAATTGCGTGAGAATGAAACTCACCTCTCCCTCGCAAGTTCAAAAACCAAACTCACTGTGAGTGCTGATTCTCAGCGACCCTATAAGACAGGGTAGAACTGCTGCCCCCATGGGTTTCCAAGACTGCAATTCTTTATGGAAGTAGAAAGCCCTGTCCCTTTCCAGGAAGCAGCTGGAGGTTTTGAACTCTTGACTTTGCAGGGAGCAGCCCAGGTGTAACCACTACACCTCAGAGGAGCTGAGAGTTCTGCCACAGAACCCCCATGTAGCACACAGAGCCACTGGCATTGAGTTGACTTAACTCAGCAACCTTACACAGTGTTTCTGAGAATACATCTTTACAGCGACAGATAGCCTCAGCTTCTCACAGAGTGTCTGGTGGGTTTGAACCATTCACTTTGTGAATAGCAGCAGCCCAATGCCCAGAATGCCTGGTAGCATGGTGGTTCCAAACCACCCACTGCTCTGTGGAAAAAAGATCTGACTTCCTACTTCCATGATGGAAATTGACATATTTGAAACTGACTATATTAACTATATCTGTAAATACTCTAGCAAATAAAATATTCAAAAGGTCTGTGCAAGTGACAGTCACCTAACCTGGTGTCAATTTGAGGATTGAGAGTATAGGAGTGGAGTCTAGCTTATCAATCTGGAGATAACCAATGAGACCTCTGAGTGGGCATGGCCTGCTTCTGAGAATTCTGGGAAATGTGGTAGTTCCTTCTTAGAGGAGGAGACACTATCTCTCACTACTCAGTCCCTTGGAGATGCTCTATTGACAAGACACAAGCCTAACTCCCTGTAAGTCATCCCTGAGGAGAAGCCACATGGGTTTACCTTCATACAACCAGACCTCTGAAGCCTGGAAAGCCATGCAGAGACTCCTGCCAGTGTTGAGATGCTTGAGAAGTCACAGAGAGGCCTCTGCCAGGGCTGAGATGCTTATACCACCACTGATGTGTTCTCACTGGCCTGTGATCTTCCCACATTCAGCACCATTGCATATGTTTCAGGAGTCTGGAGAGGACTTTATAGATTTCTGTCAGACATATGGGCTAATATCAGACTTATGATCTTGGATTGAACTGGGTTGGGATGTTTTCCTAATGTACATTTGCTATTGTTTACAAACCTCTTTCTTATACACATATGCATGTTTATGAATTTGTTTCTCTAGTCTACCTGGACTAACACAGTGCACTTAAAAAGATAGAGAAGAGTTACAGTCTTGGAAACCCACAGGGACCAGTTTACCTTTCCATTGGGGTCACCATGAGTCGGCAGTGACACATTGGCAGTGAGTTTGGTTTGGTCTGAAGCCCATAGCACTGCCAGGGCCCGGCCTAGATAGGACACTAGTTGGTAGAGAAAAGATGTGAAAAGAGACTGTCTTTCAGACCCTCAGAGTTTCCCCATGAACTCAGTCAGCACCGCTCCCTCCTAGCTTTTTCCTCCACAGGGGTCTACGGTCTAGCTTGGTCTGTGAAGATGCAGGCTGTCAAGTCCCCACCCTCCCAACTTTTTGGCAAACTTCATGTTCCCACCAAGACTCAAGAGGCATAGGACAGGAAGGCCTCCCAACTTTCCGTCATGAAGACAGAAGCATTTTATGGTGGGGATTTGCTTTGTTTTGTTTCACTTTTCCATGAGGTTTTAGAAAGAGGGAACAAGGGGTGGGGGCCTGTTTCCAGGGCCAACGTAGTCTTAAAAGTTGCATGCTTGTGGCACGTAGCCTTTCTCATGTGTTTACATGTTGCTTCCCCACAATTTCTCATGACTCAGATGGCAGAAATGGCCCAGGTCTGGGAACTGGGGTGATCACAGGGGGATGGATTGTCCTGATTTAGAGAACATGCCTGTTGTGAGGCATAAATGACACTAAGTACACACAGAAGCTGGAAAGTGATTTGAAGCTTTGTGGCACCACTGCCCTTTTCTACTTCTGGGTCCTCCCTGACACCCCTCCACGCTTCAACTTTGTGTTTCTTGTGCAAATAACCAAGGGTAAAAACCGAACAGAAGCAGAAGGCCCCAGACCTGCAGCACAAGCGCAGGGTGATTGGAGAGACCATCCACACTCACCACCAAATGTGAGACACATCAGCTCTCCTGAATCATGGGAAAACCACATAAAAAGGAAGAGCAGTTATTGCTAGTCATTGGTGAAGGATCATTTCTTGAATCACTGGATTTAACAAGAAGCCCCAGTGGCATAGTTGGTTACTTGTTGGGCTGCTAAAGGCAAGATCAGGTGTTCAAAACCACCTGCCACTCCAAGAGAGAAAGATGAGGCTCTCTCCGCCCACACAGCGGGACAGGCTCAAATCTCACAAGAGCAGCTCTACCTTGCTTCCCCTCAAGGCTGATGAGTCACAAACCACTCCATGGGAGTGGGTGAGAGACTTGAGCGAAAAGGCACATGAATGTAAATTAAAAAGAATAAAATGCCCAGGAGCGCTCTTGCGACAGACTTTTGACCTTTGAATAATTCAGAACGTGGAAACGATACAGAGTTGACTTCCACCAGAAGCAGAGAAAGATAGGTTTCTATCACTACAAAAGTTTCTGAAAGGTGGGGGGTGTGGGGGGGGGGGAGAATGAGGAGCTAATACCAAGGGCTTAAGTGGAAAGCAAATGTTCTGAGAATGTTGAGAGCAACAAATGTACAAATGTGCTGGACATTCAATGGATGGATAGATGGATTGTGATAAAAGTTGTATGAGTACCAATAAAATGATGTAAACTTTTTTTTTAATTTCTGAAAGAATCAACCGACAACATACTAACCACTTTAATGCAAAGGGAGTCTCTAGGTCAGGTTACTTCTTTTTAAAAAGAAGTATTTCTCTCTGGTTCCTAAACTGACACATTCTTGACAAAAATGTACTTTTCCCCTTTTTCTAAGATGAAAAAAAAATCAGGAACACTTGCTTTAAAATCCTTAGTCCTTTTTTGTTCTGAACATTCTGAATGTTCCCCAACAAATGTCACCCCTGCCATGAAGCTCCCATGAACCTACACACACACACACACACATCATCATCATCATCTCCTGCCCCAGGCCCCAGCAGCACGCGGGATCAGCTCTGCTCCCGCAGTAATGATCCTCTCTCCGTGTTCTTTCAAACACTCCACTCCTTATCTTTTCCGACTGCCCCCTTCCCATCGGAGCTGGAGCCGATGCCTTATTCAACTTAAAAGCCCCACACAGTAGGCGCTCCATAAATATTTGCCAAGAACTTCTCTGGAAGTCCTCCTGGAAGAGTCTGTATTTAGGTCTCTCACAGGCTAAGGGCAGCTTAACAAATCTAGGGCAGGGTCACAGGGAGCTGCCAGAAGGCGGCTTTCAAGTTGAGTAATGACAGGCGCTGTTAATTACTGACATGGGCCATTTAGGGGGAAGAAAAATGCTCATATGAATTTGGCTGAAACGGACACACTCATGTCAGTGGCTAATGTTTAACAAAGCTCTTCTTTTCTGAAATATGAGGACTACAATGGAGCAGTGGAGGGGCACGAGCAAACCGCCGGCCCCCACAGCCCTGGATCGGCCAGAGATAACATAGCTTTCAAACCACCACCACCACCACCCCCTTTCTTTCTCTCCCTCCCTCCCTCGCTTTTTCCCACATATAAAATAAAACAGAGACCATCCTTGAGAGGTTAAAAGGGTCACTGAGATACCAAGCTATTTATGACCAGAAGCCTCCTTCACAGACTCTCCCTGCTCAGGAACCAAGCCCATCTCCCTGCTCGCGGGGGTGGGAGAGAAGCAGCCAAGCGCTTGTGGCACGGGAAGCTCTCATCCTGTTGGTGGAGAGAGCGAATTCCATCAAGAAGAAAGGGTTTGTTCAGCAGGCACCCTCCCCGTTAATCTCAGGGAGGGAGGGGGGAGTCCATAAATGCTTCTCAAATGCCCCCTCACTTTCAGCATGCACCCCGGCTGGCCCTTGTGAAACGTCAAGAGGACCTATTTAAGCTGATCAGAGGAAACAGGCTGACAGTGAGCTGATTAGAAGGCTCTTACAGACCTTCTTTAAACAGGGAAAGCAGTTCTTAACTTTTTTTTTTTCCCCCATCAGCTTTGGAGAGAGAGTTGATGGGGAGTCAGTAGTTAAAAAAAGAAAGACAGGGTTGGGGTTGGGGCCTTGGGCTAGGGGGGCTGGGGGGGGGGAGTGTAACGGGGTTGGGGGGAAGAAAGGGGAAGGGGAAAGGAAGGAGTTCATCTTAAAACATGAAGAAAAACAATCTTCTGGCCAGACCTTTGCCAACCTTCCTGTTCTTGTCAGGCTCTGCTTTCGAGCGAACGTTTGAAGATAACAGGAAAGGAAATATTGAAATGATATGGCAAGGACAAGCGAGGCTTACAGAGACCAGTGCAAGCTGTTTCCTTGACCCAGGCTTACCCCGAGCCTGCCAAAAACTAACCAGCTCTCAGAACCCCATAAATAGGCGATGGAAATCAGAGTGGACTGTTCCCTTAAACAACAAAAGGGGACGAGGTTTGTTCAGGCAAACAGCAGAGTGGCCATCCTGGGTCTCTTTTACCTCAGCCCCACAAAGGTGCCCTTTTGTCTCAGCGGATGAAAGGTGAAGGTGATGCTTTTAATCTGGATGTTTACGAGGAGGGAGGAGATCCATCTGAGAAATGTTATAAACATATTAACATTCAGAGGGAACATTTCCAAGGCTTCCTGGGAAAGAGGAGTTGCGGACCATAACCCAGCAGGGTGGAGAGTCCAGGCACACTCTGAAGTCAGGCGAACCGTACCTCTGTGACTCCACACAGCCCCCATCAGCAACCGGGAGCTCAGTTGGAAGGCCCGACCTTCCAAACTGATACCCCCACCATCCACCGAACAGAGAGCCCGCCGGGCAGTTGGAGGGGAGGAAAGAGGCTGATCAGAGGCGGTCTTCTAACTTGATCCTTTTTGCAATGCTTGGGATAAAACCAAAGTGTTGGGGCTGCTGCTTTTCAGAACAGAGTCACAGTAGAGAGTCCAGACCCTAAAACCAAAAATGAAGTTTACAAATTAGCTCTGAATAAATATTATCTTTCCCGTCGCCCCGAGTGAAGCCAAATTAGACCCAAGATGACACAATTCAGCTCCTAGATACACAGAACCAGACCTAAGCAGGCCAAACTTGGCATAGTCCTCTCACTCAACCCAAATACCATGGTGATGTCATGCTTCTCATCATTCCCCCACCCCAAAACCAACTACCCATCCTTCCTAAAAAGAGCTGGATACAGTTCAAAGGGGGAGAGGAGACTAAGGGGAGAGGCGGAAAGAGGGAGGGAGAGGGTAAAAAAATATAAAGAACAAATGTTTTTTCACTTTAAATCAACAGGCAATAAAAGTCAATCTTTTCCTTCCTGTTTACACCATCTCCCCAACTGTCTGTGTGTGTGTGTGTGTGTATTTCCCCCAGTATCCCTGTGAAAACAGAACAAAAAGGAAAAACTGCTTCCAAAATAATTCATGTCATCTGACTTCTGAAAGAAGCTCTCTCCGTGTTTGTCAATTCTCCTTTCATTCTCCACCAGTGAACGCCGGGGATGAAGCAGGTGCTGACCCTGGAGACTTGGGGTGGGGGGGGTGGGGGACAGAAACACAGTGGGACAAATGCATGAGCCCTCTAAACATCACAAGCCTAAAGAACTGGTTCTTAGTGCTGAGCCTCACCTGCGAGGCTTGTATCACCTGGAGGGGTTGGTCCCACTCTGGACCTCATTAATCGGTAAGCAGACACAGGCGCCTTTCTGGTTCACATGGAACCAACGCTACAGCGTTAAGAATCACTAGCAGACTCGGAGGGGCTACTGATAGCACAGTGGGTATGCACTGGTCTGCTAACCGTAAAGTCAGTAGTTCAAAAGCACCAGTCACTGCCAGGGAGGCAGACAAGGCTTTCTGCTCCCTTGAAAAGCCGAAGTTCAGAAACCCACAGAGGCAGTTGTGTCTTACAGGGTCACTACGAGTCAGTATGGACTCAATGGGCAGTGAACGGACCAGTTTCCCAGAGAAGACGCTCACAGATCCCACTGCCCACACCTAGAAGCTGTACCTTGTCCTAACTCTTACAGACACGGTGGAGTTCAGACATTCCTCATAGGTTAAGGATTTTGAAAGTGACCCTTAAACTAGCTCAGCCTCCCTCTCACCTCTGCCCCGTGTTTTTCCTAAATTGCTATCGGTTGTCTTTGATCTCAAAGTGCCGGCTCCCTATAAAATGGAGGCAAAGTAACAGATAAAAAATAATAAAAATAAAAATCTTAACTTTAGAATCCTGTAAAAGATGAGTTAAGAGAGCCCCTGCCAAGAGATAGAAGCTTTGGTTCAGTAAGCATTCACACAAACAGAGGGGAAAACAAGGGTGAATCAATCATTTGGGCTAACTTTATCCTTTAGATGGGAAGACTTCACTGATGGTTCCATGAAGTAAAAACCACTTGGGGGGCGGAGAAGGGGTAGTGATGGCTGACAACATCAATGTTGTAGATCTCTTTTTGTGGGGCATCAGAGAGTTTGTAAAATACAGCTATGTTTGTGTGTCTTTGTATTTCCATAAATAGCCCTTTGTTCACATAAGCTGTATTAGGCAGACAAGTTTTCACATTGCTTTCATTTTCCAGCTTCGTTCAGAGAAAGATGTACATAGGGAAAAATGTTATTGGGTGAGGACATTGATCTCTAAATTCCAGAGTGTGTGTGTGTGTGTGTGTGTGTGTGTGTGTTTAAATTTTATTTCCAATTTATTTTATCAAATATCTTCCTGGTTTACTTTAAAAGTATTCAACCTCCAGGTTAAAAAAACATGGAGGGAAGGAAGAAGGTGGCAGTTTGTTCGTGGATACCTGCCTTCCATTAAAGCCACGCGCAAGCCTTCACAGACAAAGTTGTCCTCAGCAACCTTGACACACCTACGCAACAAGGGAGAATGCAGCGCCGACCTTGCCAGATGTTTCTGTCTTAATTCCCCTCGTTGTCCGTGGAAATCCTGAGTCAATATTCACCCTCGAACATACTTATTCGAGTAGAAGTTACCTTCCACGTTGTCGACTTCAGAGGAACCCTGGCAGCACAGAGGCTTACTCCTGGACTCTTATGTCATCAGTTCAAACCCCTTAGCTGCAACTAAGAAGAAAGACAGGGATTTCTACTCCTGTAGAGTTAACATCTTGGAAACCTACAGAGGGAGTTCTACTCAGACCCAGAGGCTCACTCTGCGTCGCAGTTTGATTTAGGGTTTGGTTTGGCCGTCTCCTTCATGTAAGAGCTCTCTAATTGCTGCAGATTTAATCTCCCTGGCTTTCTTGGTTACTCGCCCCATTTGTGTCTTCCCAAACACCTTCCAGATTCCATCTGGTTCTCCTGGGAGCTATGCCTGAAGCTGGTGGTGGTAAGAGCAAGATCTTATCATATAGACACACGTCTTGGGCTCAAAGGAAGGTGAGTTCCAGGAAGGTCTCCAAAGGGAAAGCAGACCCTGTATTGGGCTTTAAAACATGGACAGGGTTAGACTAGGGTAGAGGACACTGGCTTTTTTGTCAGGAAGACTTCCAGGTTTGTCACTCAAGAGCACTGGGACAAGCACAACTATAGCCAATGTGAGGATGCCAGACATCCCTGGAGGGTACCAAGAGGCTGATGGTTGTACCCATCCGGTGATCCATCCAGGAAGCCCGATGAAGTAGTTTTATTTTGTGTGGATTCACTCCACAACAATAGACTTGGCTTGGGAAGGGTGGGGCAGGGGTAAGGGAGGAATAGGGGGGCCATGAAAACTATTCAAGCAATCAAAAGCCTCTTCTCCCTTGAGTTGAGTCTGTCAGAGACTTCTAGAAATAAAATTGATAGGGAACATGGCAGAAAGCCCCATGAAGTCTGAAGGCCAACTGAGAGACTTAGAAATGAGCAGAAAGGGAATAGAGAGTCGCTCTTGGTTTTTAAAGGAAAAGGTGGGATTCTAGAGGTTTAAGCTGACAGCCGGGTGCAGAATGGAACAGATGGAATTGGGGCACAAATTAGTACTCTGGATGGACTGCAGCTGAGATGTATCGAGAAGAATGTTGCCAATGACAGAGTCAGAAAGTTTGCCAACATTCAGTAGATTAAATCTGTCCCTTGTGTTCAACCAAATTGGCCAATCCAGATCTCTAAGAGGAAGTTCCGATGAACAGGATTTGCTCTCTAAGCAGCCAGGTGTGTTGCTGTGTTAGTTGGGGTACACTGGAGAATTTCATAGACACTCATGTGTGAATAGGAAAGCGCTTTATACACAAAGCAGTTGACTATTGAGAAAACACCCCAGCCCAGTCCAAGTTCATAAGTCCAATATTAGTCCGTATGTCCAATATCCATCTATGAAGTCCTCGTCAGACTCACGAAACACATGCAACGATGCCAAATACATGAAGATCACAGACCAGTGGATGGGAAGTCTTGTAAATCCAGTGGCATTGTAAGCATCGCAGCACCAGTGGGGGTCTCCACATGGCTTTTTCAGCTCCAGAGCTATCTCCATGTGTCTTCTCAACAGGCATGTCTCGCAGAGAGTCAACTCCAATGTCTCTCAGGGAGTAAGCAGAGAGAGTGTGTGTCTCCCACCTCCAAAGTGGAATACAGGAGTTTCTAGAATCCTCAGGAGAAGGCCATGCCCACACAGAAGCCTCAATGGCTATGACCTGATTGACAGACTCAGAATGGAACATATGCTTAATCTGTTTGCTCTTAATCCACTCAAATTGACAAATGATTATATAACTACCATGGTTGCTTTTCAGAATACAATGTTCTCTCCAGGATGCACACATGTCAATTTTGTGGCTATGTCACCCACCCCCAGTAAGTCCCTGCCAGCACTGACCACACACAGTAGAACCCTATACTACTAAAATTTCATACAGCCTCAGGAGTTAGAGTGTGTGTTATGCACAGGCTGCACAGTTTTGCTGAAGGAGGAAAATACGACAAGGGACAGCAGAAGTAGGTCAGCAAAGGAGCAGCACCTGAGAGCAACACATCAATTGGCCCCACATCTTGACCTTCCAAAGCAAACACATTGCTGTCAGGTCTACACCTCTAATCCACAGAGACCCTACAGAGAAGACTGGGGGGAGGGGGGAAACCAGGGTGCCCAAGGCTGTAGTCTTCATGACAGAAAACCCATCACATCATGTCATCCTTCTGCAGAGTGGCTGGTGGATTCAAACTGTTGACCTTTTGGTGAACAGCTAAGCGCTTAAACATTGTGTCACTGGAGCTCTCTCCCTGATGTTGTATAGGGGAGGAAACTGAAGCACGGAGAAATGGAGTTGCCTAACAAGATCGCCTGGGCAGTTGAAGAACAAACCAGATTAAATACGCAGGTCTATGGAATCCTACCAGGGAATTGTATTTGTATTACAGTTTGGAATCCTGATAGGCTTACTCAAAGGCAGTGAATTTTGAGGGGGTTTTTTGTGGGTTTTTTTTGAGGGTTTTACATATACATATATAAGCAGTCCCCTGATTATGAATGAGTGCTCTTCCTACCTTTGTCTTTAGGCTGAATTTATACAGAAGGCCAAAGAGTTACTTACCATTGGTATCTACTAGTTAGGTACAATTTGTTTCTAATAGTTGGTCAAATGTTTAGCTTAATTTTTTTTCTTTTAGAAACAAGCTCAAACTCATCACTGCCATTGAGTAGATCCCAGTCTTAGAAACCCATTAGGGCAGGCTAGACTTGCTCCTGGGAGTTCCCAGGACTCTCACTGTCTCCTGGAATAGAAAGCCTCACTTTCTCCTGCTGAGGAGTTGATAGTTTTCAAACTGTGGGCCTTGCGGTCAGCAATCCTTCACATAACCCACCACAACACTAGGGCTCCTCAATGTTTGTCTTCATATATAGTATACTTCGTCATGCTTTAGAAACACTTAAGTAAACTTCCGGATGCTGTAAAATATCTTTGGTGATAAGACAACGGTAAACACAAGGGTTTGATAGATGTCCCAAAGAAACACCCGTTTGTTATTACAAACCATTGAGAGTACCTTGAATTGTCAGTTGCCATATGTTCACTGCTATGGGGTTGATGTGACTGCCCACCCCCACCCCCACCCAGGTATCCAAGAACATGACCCATTAAAAAAAAAAAAGCTTTAACAACATTTGATCCACATATCACAAGATTCAATAGTGCACTCATGACAAGAAAAGTTATACAAACATGACCATAATCCATTTTAGGACACTTTCTCCTCATCCCATGATTAAATCGCTTTTAAATTGAGTTGTGCAATTGTCCTCAATTCTAGAGAGTACTCCCCCCACCACCACAGACATGGCTTGCTCCTCCATCCCCCACCCCTACCTCTCCTATAAACCCTGACATGCACTCTGGCTGTAACTCTTTATGGAAGTAGGAAGCCCTGTCTTTCCTGTCCCCCTCTACCACCCCCTTCACCACCCCCCAAACCCCCACCCTCTGGAGCAAGTGGAGATTTCGAACTGTTGTTGCTGCAGTTTGTAGCTCAACTAGTAACCACTGTGCCTCCAGGAATCCACCCAAAGCCCTCTGGGAGTTGAGTCACTAAGGCCATTGAAGAGTTAAGAAAATACAATCCAATTTGGCATCTAGAATCTAGGCTTTCTGGACTCAATGAGACAGGGAGAGTCCCTGAGACTATTGCCCTGAGCTGCTTTTTAAATCTCAAAGCAAAAGGACACCACCATCCCACCCCACCCCCGCCAGTCACCTTTCAAGGAAATAGCACCTTTAGCTCAACAAACAAAGAATGTTGCCCATGAGCACCACATACTTCTTAAAAATCACCGGTAAGAGAGCCAACAGGCACCACAAGATGAGCTGTTCCGTGGCACTAGGTGCAGTGGAGGGCCACAGCGGGGTTGGGAAATCCTGGAAACGTGGACATGTTATGAAGAGAGTCACCAACATCACCAAACATGCTGTGTGGACCATGTTGACGACCACCCCCTGTGCCCACCTCCTCCTGCCCTGTACATTTCCAGGCAAAATATCAGAGAAGACTAGATTCATTTGGCATCTGGAAGATGCAGCTACCAAGGCTACCCTTGGAGGAACTTTTCATGATCTTTGTCATTAAGCTCCCTGAGGAAATGTGGGAGGGGCCCCGGGGGGTGGGGGGGGCGGGCAGGAGAGGTTGGTGCACAGAATATGGGTTTTTAAGGAGCCTCTCTTTTATTAGCATTCCAGGGCTGCCACCCGCGATTCAAGAACTACAAAGCCTTCCACTCTCGGAATCAGCTTTCCCATCCAGGGATGTTTTCATTTAAGACAGGCCAGAATTGGTCACATCCAGCACAGGGGTGAGTCCTTGGGAGTTAGGTCCTGCGGTTTGTTTCCAAGGTCTACCCTCCCAACTTCTCCATTCACGGGATTCCTGTGGATTTGGCTCTATCTCTGGGCCAGGGCCCAGGTTCCGACAGTCTGCAGAACAAACTCTGTCCTGCAAGATTAATGAGGAGGTTTGAAAAGCTATTTGGTAATAACTCGATCAAGCCATTTTCTTCACCAGGAGGCCTTGATATAATTGCCTTAATTTCTCCCTTGGGTGGTGGGAGGGGGGTGTGGCCTAGGGGATCCCTCAGATAGTATCCAGGGACAGGCCGGGCAGCACAGAGGGCCTGGCGGGGTTGGGGCAGCAGTGGTACTGGAGAACTTAATGAAAATGGTTAGTTATGTTGTCGCCGGGAGTCAAAGCCAGATCGCGAGGTGAAAAGACAATCAACAAAGCCACAATGTTGAGACTCCTGAAATGGAAAACAGCTGCTCCAGGGAGCATGTTGGCCGCCCCTCGCACCAGGAGCGGCAGCGTGGCAGCAAATCCCCGGCTTGATGTCTGCTCCAGGGATCCGTGTTAATGCGAAAGACCGGCAGAGACCAAAAGACAGGCTGCGCGTGGTGATGGAGAAAGATCAGGAAGAGCTGACCTAAGAGTAAGATGGGGTAAGAATTAGTGGAAGACGGAGAAGTTCAGGAGGATTAAGGCTGTCAAGTCCAACAGAAGGAACGAGGTGCCACAGTGGTTACGCTGTGTGAAGGGGCACCATGGAGAACTGGGTTACAGCAATCCCTTTGGAAGACGTCATTGGAACCAATCACAATGATCAACACACAACACACCCCTCCAGGGAAAGAAGAACGGAAACCATGGGGGAAGGGAGACAGTGATGTGAGACAATAATTTATAATCTATCAAGGGATCATGGTTGGGGGGGGGGGGTAAGGAGGGGGGGGAAGAGGAGCTGATACCAAGGGCTTTAATAGAAAGTGTCTAGGAAAGAAAGATGGCAACATATGTACAAATATGCATGATACAACTGATGTATGGATTGTAATAAGTATTGTAAGAACTCTCAATAAAATGATTAACAATAATAATCACAGAGACATCATTGAAATTCCCCAGCATTCCAGACGATCTTGATTCTTCACGGCCCAAGGCACCCAGTGGAAATGCCGGGTCATGCAATTCATAGCAGTAGTAAAATGGCAGTGATACAGTAGCAATGAAAATAATTTCATGATTTGGGAGATTACCACAGCATGAGGAACTATATGACAGGATCGAGGCATGAGGAAGGTTGAGAACCACTGCCTTAAGGAGTGGCTGGCTGAGTTGGAATGGCTTTGGGCAGGGGTCTTGAGTACAGGAAGGCCCCAGGGAGGAATTGCTCAACTCACACACATGGTTTGAATGACTCTCAATCAAAATGAACATTTAGGATTTAAAGGTCACCTTAAAAAAGGTTTCTGTTATTGTTGTTGTGATTTTAACTGTCCCCAAATTCAACTTAAGCAGGTGGGTTGGGAAGGGAAATCAGTACCAGAAAAACAGCAGGGATGAACCAAGAAAGAAAATCAGGAAGAGAGAATTCAACCCCCCAAAATCAAGCAAGGTGAGAAACTTTTCATCGGGGAAGGTCAGGGTTCTAGTCCATGCTCGTGAGAGTCCATTCCCAACAGATCTGTTGAAACGTGTCTCCACGATCTGTTGACTCCGAAATGCACTTGTCTTAGTGTTGTTGTCAGAGGGCCTTCAAAAGACAAGTCCCAGGGCAACAGAGGCTTCCAAAGGGCTCTGCTGCTGGGCCAGTCACATTCGAGCCAGAGAGGGCAGCTCAGAAGGTGAAGGGAACTGTTTTGGGGGAACCACCGAATTTCCTCTGAGGACATAGGAGGATCACAGGGGCTTATTAGGAAGACATTTGAAGGAAGTTGACAACTACATAAATAAGGAGTTGGGCTCTGGAATGTTCTCCATCCGACAACATACCCACTCCTGCCTTGAGAGTCCCAAGTGCGGTCCTGGGACAATTGCACAGGGAGACCTTACCCCACCCACCCGACCTCCCTGAGCTTTGCTCCTTGAGGCTGCTCTTTGTTCCCCACGCTTAGGGAACATTTCAGAGGAATGTGATTTGAGTCCCTCCGACGACCACGACGATGCTGTTTGGACATGGTGTAAATTAGAGGGACCAGAATTCTTCGGAGGATGATTAGAGAGATGGAAACATCGCTTTCAAAAGCATGTCGACCCAGATGGACGATGTCAAGAACGAATAGATTCACCTTTCGGTATTGTTGTTGACTAAAGAGTTCTGAAATTTTGTAGCAATATGTTCTGAATGACGCTTGTCCTTGGGACTTAATAAGTCTGTATCGAAAGGGATCTAGGTACAGCTATGTGGCAGGATCAGGAAGAGGTTCAAGAGTTCATGAAAAGCCCCACCACTATGGGGCTCATCTCCAGAGAAGACACTGTGGCCTCTGACACACAGCCGTTAAGTACAGCAGGAACACCTCTCACCCGGTGGCCGGCCCGCAGTATAGACTCATGCAGCACCCATGTGTGGACAGCAGAACTGTGACTCGCTCCGTAGCTGGTTTTTAAGAAGCGCTCACCAAGGCTGTCCTCCACACAGCCGCTGGGTGCACTCGAATGTTCTCCATTACCAGGAGACCCTGAGCACAGCTTGAAAGCCGAAGTTAGCCTTTGGTGCTGAAGGGGAATGGGTGAACTTGCGTCCGAGGGTGCCCTCGCAGTGCACCGAGTGCCTTCCAGAACTAAACTGCATCAACACCCTGGACTATCACCCACAGTGTCTCAGCATCAAGGGGACCGGCTGCCTCTGTCCTCTTCTGAGACAGAGGGTTACAGAAACAGGGAGCCACGAGTAAGGAGGAAATGGAGGAAAAGGATATATTTGAAGGAAGATGATGTCCAGGCAGCAAAGATGGGCCTAAAGAAAAAGGGGAAAGAAAAAGAGGGGGGGGGAAGAATACAGATCTAGGCTTTCTAAATTACCCTTGGCTCAAGAGTCTGGTTTACCACTGAAACAGTATAATTATAAAGTTGGCATAGAACAGACCCAGGATCTAGTTACTAATTTCTTGCTAGCAATGGCATCAAAACCTCTGCTGCTAGTAGCTGGTCTCTTGACAAAAAACATGTGTCTCACGTCTGATGTGAGCTAAAGGAAGAACTGGTTTTAATCAGGCCGATCTCTAAAATGGTATGCAGTTGTGGTCTTGCTGTCAGATGTCTATCAGGGCAGAGGAGAAAGTGAAGGTTGGAAACGTCAAAGAACCCAGGAGTCAAAAAGGGAGAAAAGAAAATCTTACCTAAATGCTCCCTTGTCCGAGAGATGTAGTCTATGGGCTCCGTTTGTCAGAAATTCAGGGAGAACTCTCTAGTGGATTTGAGAAAAATGACCAGAGACATTCCTGTTCTATTCATGTCTTTTGACCCAAATTCTGCTTGGTCTCAAAAAAAAGGGAAATTCTAGCATGATTATAGCTGTCACTGGGTGGTCAAAGCCCCTGAACTTTTGCTACAGAAAGACTGTCATTACAGAAATATCCTCTTTCAGTTGATCAGAACAAAGACACATTCCAGTGTCCTCTTACATACCTCAGTCATGACATATCTGGAACTCAAAAGAAAGATTCATATTTCCAAGGTAGCATATTTTCCTTTTTATTCTAAGAGAATTTGTATTTGAGGGGTATTTTCCTCCATTCTACTATCATTTTTTGTTTCTGGCCCAAAATGCCAGCTTGCAAATAGAGATGGGGCACGCGCGCATACACAAACAAACACACAAACACAAACACACACACACACAGAATCTACCACAGGATGTGACCCCTTGCAGTATCAAGTACTTCCTGTTCCTCCGGAGCTTAATTAACCAGTGGAGATCCCCCAGAATGAGCCACCATATCTTTTGTTGTGTAAATTTCTCTTGATAGGATTTAGTTGCTGAATCCACTTTGCAACCAAAATTGGGCCACCTGATCAGAGGGTGGGGGTGAGGTGTGAGGAAGCTAGTGAGAAAGCAAGGCTTGTGACCCCACGCCAGGGGTGTTAGATACCCCAGGTTCAGGGTGATGGGAAGAGGAGGCACCGAAAGAGTCCATTCTTCAGAAGCCTCAGGGAACATCCCTTATCCTGCTAGAAACTGCAAATAAACGTTCCCACTTTTGTGTTGATACACATTCCTGGAGCACAGACCCTGCCTCCCCAAAATCAGTCAGTCCTTGAGGCATTCTTATAAAATTATAATTAAATATAACCTTCCCCCCAAAATATGCATAAAATATGTTACCTACCAATATAACAGGACTAATTCTGATGTCAATGAAGGGGAAAGACTGATTTTTGTGCTATCAATGATCATACGATAATATGCACTAACCTAAATCCCAGCTCAAGAAGACAAAGCCAAATATGATAATGAACTGTGCAAAGATTTAGAATTAGAATACCAAAAGGGAAGAACACACTCAGCATACCTGAAACTGAAAGGAGTCAAGGAAAAAAATCTAGTCTCGATTTACAATCTTGAAAGAGTCTAGGATCAAGATATCGAATGACACAGAAAGCATCAAGAGAAGATGGAAAGATTGCACCGAGTCGTCACGACTCGTACCAAAGGAGCTAGTTAACATTCCACCATTTCAGAAGGTAACATTTGAACAAGAACCAGTGATGCTGAAGGAAGAAATTCAAGTTTCACTGGATGCATTAGCCAAAGAATAAGGCTTCCGGAGTTGATGGTATACTCATTGAAATGCTTCAACAAGCTGATGATGCCCTGAATGCCCTCATCTCTTCCAGAGAATTTGGAAGACAGCTACTTGGCCAACTGACTGGAAGAGATACATATTTGGGTCTGTCCCAAAGATTGGTGACTCAATGGAATGCTTGCACAATAAAACAATATTATTGATATCACATGCCACATGCAAGTAAGACTTTGCTGAAGATCATCCAACAACAGTTGCAGCAATACATTGACAGGAAATTTCCAGAGGTTCAGGCCAGATTCAGAAGAGGACATGGAACAAGGGATATCATTGCTGATACCAGATGGGGCATGGCTCAAAGCAGAGGATACCAGAAAGATGCTTGCATATGCTTTATTGATCACACAAAGGCATTAGACTCTGTAGACCACAAAAAAATATGAATAACCTGGAGAAGAATGGTAATTCTAGAACACTTGATTGTGCTCATGAGGAACTTTTACATGGATCAAGAGACAGTTGTGAGAACAGAATAAGGATATGTTGGATGGTTTAAAATCAGGAAAGCTGTGTGTCGGGGTTGTATCCTCTTAACATAATTTTTCCAACTGTATGCTGAGCAAATAATCAGAGAACTTGGATTATATTAAAAAGAATGGGATATCAGGATTGCAGAAGGCTTAGTAGCAACCTGCAATATCCAGATGACACACCGTAAAAGTGAAAGTGGGGAGAACTTGAATCATTTGTTGTTGATAATCAAAGACTTCAGTCTTCAGCATGGATAACAACTTGATGTCAAGAAGACCAAAATCCTCACAAATGGACCAATAGTGTAACACCATAATAAATGGAGAAAAGGGTGGAGTTGTCAAGGATTTTGTCTTGCTTGGATCCACAGTCAATGCAACACAGCCAAGAGACCAACAGACAAGTTGCATTAGATAAATGTGAACCAGGAGACCTCTTTAGAGTACTGAAAAACATGGATGTTGTTTTGAATACTGAAGTGTACCTGACCCAAGCCATGGTATTTTCAATGACCTCATATGCATGTGAATAAAGAAGACCACCGAAGAATTGATGCATTTCAATTGTGGTGCCGGAGAAGCCCGCTGAAAGAACCAAAGAGTACCCAAAAGACAAACCAATCTATCTTGGAGGAAGTAAGACCCGAGTGCCTGTAGAGGCAAAGATAGGTACTTTGGACGTGTCATCAGGAGAGACCAGTCCCTGGAGAAAGACATCATGCTTTGGTAAAGTGGAGGAGCAGCAAAAAGAGAAGAAGGCCCCTAAGGAGAGGGATTGACACAGAGGCTGCACCAATGGGCTCAGGCATAGGAACAATTGTGAGGGGGGCGCAGGACGGGCCGTGTTTTATTCTGTTATGCATAGGGTCAAGATGGGTCAAAACCGATGACATGGCACTTACCAAAAACACAACCTTAGTCCCATTGCCATGCAGTCCATTCCATCTCAAAGTGACCCTAGGAGACAGCACAGAACTACCCCAGAAGGTTCTGAGGCTGTCATCTTTTTGGAGACAAACTGCCACACCTTTCGCCTTTGAAGCAGCTGATGGCTTCCAACTGCCGACGTGTGGGTTAGGACATGAGTGCTTTAACCACTGTGCCACCAAGGCCCCTACAGTATGCACTGGTATAAGCAAAGTGCCTTAAAGAAGCAATCATGGGAAGATCAAGGAGTGACCTTTAGAATTGGGCAGAATTGAGGAGCGAGTGTGGCCCAGAGTATTTTAAGGAGTCATTAAAATCCTTGTATTTCCCAGACACCCTTAAAATTCGATGGGGTCAGGTGACTAACTTATGGCTAAGAGAAAGAGGATGACAGCAAGTCATAATATTTTCAAGCCTGGTCACACAAAAAAACAACACTGCGCACCCTTCAATGTCCGTTTCGTCTTCCATTGGTCTCGAATGGAAATGTCCCAAAGGCTACAGAGGAAGCCATGTGTTAAAGATGGCGGAGCTACAGGCCGACTCGTTCCCTGACAGACTGCAAGGAGGAAGGGCTGTTGCTCCAGCACGCTCAACCACATAGAACGATTGAGCAAGAATAGACTTTAGTTGTGACGGAGCCCTGGTGGTGTAGGGGTTACGTACTGGGCTGTTCATCACTAGGATGGCAGTTTGGAACCACCAGCCCCTCTGAGGGGAAAGTTTCTACTCCCATAAGCAGTGACAGTCTCAGAAACTCACAGGGCACAGTTCTGCCCTGTCCTGCACGGTGACCATGAGGCGGCAGGGACTCGATGCCAACGAGTTTGGTTTGAGGTTTAGGAATAAACCAACGTTCATGTGTCTCTTTGTTGCAACCATTGTCCTACCCTCACCGAGAGCATGCGGGAGGTACTGGGCAGAGACGTAGCTGAGGCATGGCAGGTATGACATGTGCCTTGGGTGCCGCTTGACAGGCCTAAGAGGACCCTGAGCTTTCCTATGCCTACCCCCCCTCTACCCACCCCCCACCCCCTCCCCCGCAGTTTTCCATCACCAGCTGGGAGAGATCACGCAGCAAGTTACAACAAATGCTTTGGTATTTGAGTTTCCATGGGTCATGGCAGACTGTGTGAGCTTGTTTGGTTGAGTGTAGAAAGTGAAGAAACTGGGCCACAGGGCCGTGGGGGGGGTGACTCTGAGCACTCTAACTTTCATCAGTGAAAGCAAGGAAAGTACAGTTGTGGTCTTCATGTAGTGCCATATGGTGTTAGGCCAAAGACGGATGAATCTGGCTGGAGTTTGGGAGCTGACTGAAGGGTACAGGGATTGGTCCGGGGCACAATGTCCATGCTTGCTACAGGATCGATTTTTAGTAGATGCCCATTTGGCGCTAAGACCATGGTCCAGGAAGTACAGGAGATGCAAACCTGAGGCTACGAAGGCAGTCTAATTATACTTGGCCATAAGTAAGATGACATTTGGGCTTGAAATTCTTAATTGTTGACAACCTGAACAGCAAAATCGGCACCTGTTCCATGGTTTCTATATATGTCATTTAGCAACCCTGATTCCATGTTTCAGGTTTGCAACCATGCACACCATCCTTTCCTGGGCCATTCCTCCGTGACTGACATGAACACCCCACCCTCTAAGGTTCCCCAGCCTAATCTTCCAGGTTGCTCTTCTTGCTGTGATGCCCTATGGAGAGCACACTTCCAAGGCTCAAGACAGATGACATTTTTGTAATGAGTTGAGCTACTGATTGGTTCTAAGAAGCCTTCAGCGTGTGTGTTCAGTTTCGGGTTGGAAGACTATTTCAGGGCAATCATCACAGGGGTTCATGCAGCCTTCATGGCTCCCTGTGAATTTGGAATTCTGTTCTACATTTTCCCCCCCTCAAAGTTTTAATTTTGTCCTAAAGTAGTGGGCATCACTGCTCTCCGGCGGTGGGAGTAGGAGGCCCAGCCCCACTGCTGGAACTGAACCTCCGTCCCAGTGGGCCGCAGTCCCGCGCACAACCACTACGCCACCGGGGCTCAGCCCACCAGGGACTATTTTTAAGAAAAATCTGTCAATGTCTGGAGATACAGTGCCTGGCCACATAGTGCCTGTGCCAACTAAAGGGCTTTTGCTACTGGTAGCTAAAGACCAGTGCAATGGCCCACAGTTCATACACAGTCTCCTAAAACAAAGAATCAACTGGACCAAATGTCAACTGCCCTGAGGTCACAAAACCTGGATGAATGGAACGGATACTAAGAATGGTACCTCAGAGGAGAGTAGGCATCATCCTATTTGTAGTTTAGGAAAACCCCAGACAATGGCATAGACAGTACATTGACAGGAAGACAGACAGGCTGAAAAGAGCCATTCCATCCTTCTTTGATCAAGTCCTTATGGGCCAGGCTCTCTGGGTGCCAGGATGCGTAGCTAATCATCTCCTGAGGTTGCTATGAGTCAGAATCGACAACTACACAAAGCAGCCATGGCAATGAGGAAAACAATAATGGCATTTCTAGAAACTGGAAACACTCAAACTCTTTGGGGGGGACATCACTGCCCTCTGGTGGTCATGGGAGCTACCCAGCCTTGCTCCTGGAGAGCTGCTGCCGGATTTGAACCACCAAGCTAATGGGCCACAATCCCGCACTCAACCACTATGCCACCGGGGCTCAGCCCCACTCCAACTCTTAGCTTAGAATCCTACATATGCAGGCTACCACACCCCTGTGACCTTTAACAAAGAGCTCAAACCAAACCAAGCCTATGGCTATCAAATCGAGCCCATGCTTAGGGTTTCCCAGGATAGAAACCATCGTGGAAATAGATGGTCTCCTCCTTCTCCTACAGAGCTGCTGGCGAGTTTGAACCACTGACCCTGGGGTTCGTAGTCAAATGCTGACCCCTCTGTGATGAGTTAGGAACCTACCAAAATGAAGCAAGAGGAGGGTCTGAACTAGACCAGTGATGGAGGAGAGGGAGTGGAGGAGCAACAGTAGAGAAACATTTTAAAGGTAAAATGAACCAGGGTCAACGTTTAAGAGGTCTTTAGCCAAGGACACTGAATGGATGGTGTTGCTACTAACCTGGATATGCTGATAAACTGCTAACAAGGAATCAGCAGACTTGGAAGGCTGTGACTTGTTTCGTCTTGTTTTGTTTTTTGAGACATATAAAGATCTGGGATTCTTGTAATCCACCAAAAACCAAACTCACTGCCACTGGGTTGATTTCAACTCATAGGCACCCTATCGATATACCACAGAGCGAGACACTGCCCAACCCTGGCCTGCCTCACCACTGTGGAGCCCGTGGTGGCAGCCACATCGTAAATCCATCCCATCAAGGGCCTCCCTCTTCTCTGACCCTCTACTTACCAACCATGAGGGCCTTTTCCAGGGCCCGGGCTCTCCTTAGAACATGTCCAAAGTTCATGAGAGTAAGTCAGTCCCACCATCCTTGCCTCTAAGGAGCATTCCAGCAGTACTTCTTCCAAGGCAGATTTGTGTGATCTTCTGACAGTCCACGGAAATTTGAATGATATTCACCAACACCATCATTCAAAGGTATCCATTCTTCTCTGGCCTTCTTATCCATTGGCTACCTTTGACATGGACATGAGGTGTTGGAAAAAATCAAGACTTGGGGTAGGTGCACCGTAGTCCTCAAAGTAGCTTCTTTACTCATTAACACTTTTGTGAGGTCTTGTGCAGCTGATTTGCAATATGTCCTTTGATTTCCTCACTGCTGCTTCTAAGAGTCTTGACTGTGGAACCAGGTGAAATGAAATTCCTTGACAACTTTAATCTCTTCTCCATCGGCCATGATGTGGTTGACTGACCAGTTGTGAGGAGTTTTGTATTATGTTATTTACAGAGTTGTAACCACATGGAAAGCTAAAGTCTTTGGTCTTCATCAGCAAGGGTTTCCAGTCCCCTTTACTTTGTCATGTGTAAATCAGATGTTGCTAAAGAGCCTTCATCCAATCCTCATGTGCAAATCTACTTCAAATTATCCATCTTCTTGGATTACATGCTTAGCATACACAGTGAGAAAATGTGGTGAAAACATATAATCCTGACACTGATTTTTTTTCTTGCTAATGACTTTAGTGTCGCTAGCACTTTTTCCATCAATGCTCCCATTGGTTCTTGATAATATGCCTTATCTGGAAAGGACTGAATATCAGTTAATTATTTTTGGTATTCCTTCCATCTTTCTTTGATGCTTCCACCATTGTTCAATATTTTTGCCCACACAATTCTTTACAATATTGCAACCCAAGGCTTCAGTTTTTCTTCAGTTCTTCCAGCTGGAGGGATGCTGATCCTTGCTGCCTTGGGGCAGTGAGATCACATGCAATGTTCACCTCTGAGTTATCTTTCTTTTTTATCTGATTGTGTTATGAGCATGTTTTCTGTAATGCAGATCAGTACTCCTTAAAAATATATGGAAGGTCCCTCACTGGCCCCAAAAGAAGCAACAACAAAAGGTGCAATTTCCTACATAATTAAAATGTTAGCTCTAAAAAGAAAATTCAAAGATAAGCTAGCCAGATGAGCTGGAGTCTTGGTGATAATCCTGCTCTTTGCCTGTAGTTCTGGCATTATTACTAATAATGGTCACTTGCAGTATTCTCAAAAGTGTCCCGATTCGGAGGACATGCTGTATGGTCACCCTGTTTTCGGCTGCTACCTACCAGTTAGCAGTTGGAAAACAGTGGCCACTCCACAGGAAAAAGATGGGCCTTTCTATTCCTGTAAACAATTAGAGTCTTGGAAACCCATAGAGCAGTTCTCCCCTGTCCTACAATGGTAGCCATGAGCCAACATCAACCCGATAGCAGTGAGTTTGCCGTTTATTCTGAGAGGAAATTGACCATGGTATCATTACCCTACAAAGAGGTTTTCCAGTTTCCCAGAACCCTGCACACTTTCCCAGATCTCCATTTCTTCCTCGGAATTGCAACTTCTGCCATTTCAGGTATTATTCATGGGGAAAGAGCCCCAGCTTAAATCTCTTGCCCCTTTTATTTCCTCCAGCCAGCTGCTGAAGGAATTTATCTTAGCCTTTACTGGGACTAAATTGTATCATTAAGGCTTGCCTCTAAGCTCTGTTATTTTGACTTTTTGACTCACTGTGCTTCCTCTGATATATAAAGTAGCAACGATTTCTACAATGAACAACTGTATTTCTTCAGCAGAAATTCCTTCTGTTCCTTCCACCTCCACCCCATCTCCTAATGGCTACATATTTTGAACATTTGAAAAATTGCCTGGCACGGTTTGAGTTTAATGGGAGCATTTAAACATGTTTTCCCTACAAAGCTTATCAGTTAGTTACTTAACCTTTATGACTAGGTTAAATAGTTTCCACCATATTTATATAAATATGATACCTGGTTTCAAGTTAAAGCTAATAAAAAGGAAGTTATTCTTTACTTAAATTACCACCATTTCTTTTCATTTGGTTTTTATCCTCCATCCCCCTCTCCCCCGCTTTTTTTTTTTTATGACCACTTGACTGAAAGAAGCAATTTATATGGCAGAAGTAGAAATGTCACTTTATAAACATGAGACTTCGCTCATCTACTGTTCTTGTTTTAGGTAAAGAAGAGGTAACTAATCAGCCAGGATGTACGCTTCAACTATAAATTTTAGGTCTAAAATTTAGTCAAACGATTGTGTCAAGTTGTTTGGCTTTTTTAAAAAAAAAAATCAGGGAAATCAAATCTTCTATGTGCTGAATTCAGCAAGATGCTGCTGAGGGTTTATGTGATATACAAAAAGCATCCCAGCATGATCGCCATTCCTAACAAAGTCATCCTTGTTTCTGCGTTTCCCAAAGGCTCCCAGTGCATATACACTACACCTCCCTGCCAATAGAGTAAAGTTCAGCTAAGTGTTTCATTCATACCCCACGCTATATTTATTCATTTTTCAACCCCACATGGCACATTGAATATATATTCCTGGAAGTACCTGAAATCTATTCATTCAGTTTTCAGCTAGTTTCTCCTACACCTCTGTAGACCAGGAGCCAAATCCAGCAACGAAATCACTTCACAATCTGTGCATTAGAACGTGTCAGGCAAAAAAAAAAAAAAAAAAGTGGCTTTTTAGGCCAAGTCTACATTATTTAAATAATCACGGAGGCCTACATATCACTTCTTAACACTCACTCATTCGATACAAAAACAAAAAAACACAAAACTTCACTGTCTTGGAGTTAACTTCTATTCCTATGTAGAACTGCCCCTGTGGGTTTACAAGACTATCATGGGAGTAGAACACCTCATCGTATCCTTCTCCCTCAGAGAGACTGGGTGGTTTTGAACTGTCAGACTTGAAGCTAGTAGCCCAACATGTAACCACTACACCACCAGGGCTTCTTTAACACTCACTAGCAGGATGCAGTCCTATCCAGGACGCCACTCAAATGATTGCCCAAGTCTGTTGAGCCTACATTTTCTGGTTTCTATTTGCTTCCCTCGGGTTATGAATTGAATTGCATCCCTCCTTCTCCCTGCCCCCGATATGTGTGTGGAATCTCTGGTCCTTACACTTGTGGCTGTAATCCTGTTTAGAAATAGACTTTTTAATATGGTGTCTTAATTAGATCATAACGGGTAGGGTGGATTCTAAACCTAATCACCACTGAGCTCCATTAAGACCAGAATAAACACAGAGACATCCCCCAAATGGGGGAAGATAGACCCAGGTGAGTCTAATCTACAAACCAAGAAACCAAAGAACACGTGAAACTATCTTCGAGGAAGGAATAGATACAGCCAAGATTGCAATGAAGACCTTTGGCTTTCAGAACTGTGAGAAAATAAATGGTTGTTCTTTAAAGTCACTGTGGTACTGGCGTTACATCCACATTACACTACTAAGGCACCGAGGACCAGTCTTCAAGAGGACTGGACAAGTAGAAGTGGACATCCCCTTGTGTCTTGAGGGCAGTCCTCCCAAATAAACATGTGGGCAGTTCGGAAGCCAGGCCGGCAACTAGGCACTACCTACATGACTGCACCCCTTCTCTCAGCTGCTGATGACCAGGCCTGGCTCCCAAAGGGTCTTTCAGGGGCAGCAAAGTTCTATACTCAGAGCCTGCCAAAGAGCAAAACTGACTGACTGAAAGTTGGACTGCCCTTGGGCACCATAGTCTTCCTGTAGGCCTATTTCATGCAGCAACATAATGAAGATTTTTAGGGCTATAGTTCTCAAGCTTCCTAATGCCAAAGACCCCTTTAATATAGTTCTTCATGTTGTGCTGACCCCCAACCATAAAATTATTTTTGTTGCTCCTTCCTAACTGTAATTTGGTACTGTTATGAAATGGGTGACCCCTGTGAAAGGGTCATTCAACCCCAAAAGGGATTGTGTTGTGACCCACAAGTTGAGAACTGCTGCTGTAGGCCAGTGTGGATTTTCACTCCTGGTGCCCCTACACGACAGAGCAGAACAGCCCCACGCGGTCTCCTAAACTGTGATCTTTACAGCAGGGAACCCTGGGGCACAGTGGTTAGGCACTGGGCTACAATCCACAAGGTCAGTAGTTCGAAGTCACCAGCCACTTCAAGTACACCTGACCCAAGCCACGGTGTTCTCCGTTGTGCCATAGGCATGTGAGAGTTGGACAATGAATAAGGAAGACCCTCAAGGAATAGAGGCATTTGAACTGTGGTGCTGGAGGGAAATATCGCAAGCACCACGGAGTGCTAAAAGGACGAACTGGTCTGTGTTGGAAGAAGTAAGACCCTCAGAGCCCAGGGTGGCAAGACTTCCTCTTATATACTTTGGACAGAGTGTCAGAAGAGCCCAGCCCAGGAGAAGGACATCCTGTTTGATCAAAGGGAAAGGTAGCAAGAGAGGGGGGCGGAAAGGCCCTCATTGACATGGATTGATGCCTTGGCCGCATCGTATGGGCTCAGGCACAAGGAACGATGGGGAGGATGGGGCAGGATTGTGCAGTGTTTCATGATGTTGTGCATGGGGTCAGTGTGGGTCAGAGCCGACTCAAAGCATTTAGCAGCAGCAGCAACAGGCGTTTCGCAGGAAAAGATGGGGCTTTCTACGGCTGTAAAAATGTCCAGTCTTGGAAACTCACGGGAGGAGCCATTCTGCCTTGTCCTATAGAGTCGCTGTGAGTCCGCATCAACGCCATGACAGTGAGTTTGGCTTTGGGCTTTGGGATTCTACAGCAGAATCCCTGGTGGCACAGGGGTTAACCATTTGGCTCCTAACCTCAAAATGGGCAGTTCGAACCCACCAGTTCTTCTTTTTTGGTGGGGAGGGGGGCTATCACTGCTCTCCGGTGGTGGGAGTAGGAGGCCCAACCCCACTGCTGGAACTGAACCTCCGTCCCAGTGGGCCGCAGTCCCGCGCACAACCACTACGCCACCGGGGCTTAGCCCTTTTTTTCTTCTTCTTCTTTTTTTGTCTGCTAACACCCCACCAGCTCTTCTGAGGGATTATGCAACTTGAGGGACCCCATGGGATGGTTCTATGCCCTCCAAGATTGCTACTGAATAAGGATTCAAGTGTGCATGTGGTTTGGGAGTCTATAGAGGAGCAGATCGCTAAACCTTTCTCTCCCGAAGCCCCTGGGTGGACATGAACCACCAACACTGCAGTTAGCAGACAGTTGCCTAACCATCATTCCATCTGGGTTTGTAGCAGAAATAAAACTTCCATTCATTAAGCTCTCACCACTGCTGGATTCTGTCCTAAGGACTCTAGTTCCATGTGTTTACTTAATCCCCAGGATAATTTATAAGGGCAATTGCAATACCTGTTCCCTCTGCATAGATGAGAAAGGTGACAGCCTTCTGGGCTTCCTTCATTTCCCCAAACCACCCCGTTAGCAAGTGATCACATCAAAATCCAAGCGCGGGCAGTCTGATGCTAAGTTATTTATTTATTGACTTATTCTGAATCTACCAACCCAAACACCCCCTAGGAGGCCCCAATCAGGGCTGAGGGAGAAGAAGCTGCTTTTATCCAGATTGCTCACACAAGGCTGTATCATAATGATTCCCTTCTCTTTCTTCCGCAGACCCATGCTCCATGTGTTCTAAATGTCAAGTCCCGTGGGTGGCTCCCTCCAGCTAGGGAAAATGGGGGTGGGGGGGAGGGGGACAGTGGAGCAGGGTGATCCATGCCCCCTTGGCACAGTCCCCGGACACACTATCCACACAGAGTCTCCTTCCACCCTCCGCCTGACAGGAGTCCCATTTCACTAATGGGAAGGTGAGCTTGGAGAGATCGGTGAGTGACTGAAGTGCTCCTGTCAAACCAGTCTGACCCCACAGTCCTTCTCTCCCTGCCTATGTGGGGCAGCCCAGGCAAGTGGAAGGACAGACAGGAGGGTGGGGTTGGGGTGCTTCTGCAGACGGGACCAGTCTGGGGATTTCTTTTATGGGTCTTCATCAGGTACTTCCACCATAAAATCATGGATCCTTTGCTATAGAAAAAGACAAATATCTTCTTGTAAGCTAGAAAAATGTTTCTTTGACCCTATCTCACCTTTCTTCCCCTCTGCTGTGAAAAGAAACAGAAGCCCTATTTAGATCCCCTCAGGGGATACAGGGCCCTGGGCACCGTGTTTACCACCTTGTCCTGCCGGCAGCCCCAGCTGGCACCAGCCATCGCCTCTATGAGAGCAGCAGAGTCTCAGCAACATTGAAAATCCTGGCGCACAGACCCTGGGAGAGGTGGGGGTATAGATAGATATACACCCTGTCAAATCCGAGCATTGTCCCTCATGGTCTGAGCTTTGCTCCATCCTGCAATGTTAATGGACCATGGGGGTGCAAGGAGTTCATACGGGGGAAAAAAATCCCATGATCCTCTCATTCCATTTTCCCATGAACTTTCTGAAGACTCGTGTGTGTGTGTGTGTGTGTGTGTGTGTGTGTGTGTGTTCATGCGGGTATTTTTGTTTGTTTGTTTTGTTTGGGGGCATCACTGCCCTCTGGTGGTGGGAGTAAGAGGCCCAGCCTTTGCTCCTGTGGAGACACTGCTGGAATTGAATCTCCATCTTAGTGGGCCGCAGTCCTGCGAACAACCACTGCACCACTGGGGCTCAGCCATGAGTATTTTTTAAAAAAAACAACAACATGCTCTCATCAAGATAATGCTGGCCCAGGAGCACCTCATCTAAATCAACGTAGCATTGTGTTCCGTGGGATCTTCAATGACTGATTTTTCTAAAGGAGATCCTCAGACCTTTCTTCTGAGCACCTCTGGAGGACTTACACCTCCAGCCTTCTGGTGATCAGCTGAGTCCTTTTCCAGGAACAACACCTGCCTCTACACAACATTGTGGTTGTTAACTAGCTGTGTGCAGGGGCTGTATCGTTTCACCATACCTAATCAATCTGCATTACAGGAAATCATGTATTCTCAAAGCAACTCTTTTGAGATCTAAATGGAGTAGATGAAAGAGCAGAGATGGGGGAGACAGAGAGATCATGCTGTATAAAGGTCACCACAGAGTGGAAGAGTAGCAGCAAATGAGATAAAGGCCTTCCCCCAGAGGCGCAGTGGTTCTCAGCCTTCCTAATGCTGCGACCCTCATGTCATGGTGATCCCCAACCATAAAATGATATTCGTGGCTACTTCCTATCTGTAATTTTGCTACTGTTATGAATTGGGCGACCTCTGTGAAAGGGTCTTTCAATGCCCCAAAGGGTCTCAAAACCCACAGGTTGAGAATTGCTGGGTTACAGAGAACACAAGCCTTCTTTCCCCTCCAGCAGGTTTTCTGAATCCCCACTCCCAGCAGAAGTGTTGGCTAATAACACCTTGCTGCTCTGAAAGCTGCCTGCTTGCGGTGCTTTTGCCCCAGCAGCACTGGATAATCAAGACACCCCCAAACAAACAAACTCCCTGCCCCTGTGTCCCTCCCAGCTCCAAGCAGCCTTCTAGGTCAGGGTAGAGCCTGCCCCGTGAGTTTCTGAGACTGCAACTCTCTCTGGGACTAGAAATCCCTGCCTTTCCCCTGTGGAGCTACAGGGTGGTTTTGATCTGCTGGACTTGCCCTCGGCAGCCCGCCGCGTCCTCACGCCTCCCCCGAGACCAGACTGTACACCACAGGGTAGCACCGGCTTCTCTCCCCAAGTCCAACAACACATCTGTTGTGTGTTTCCTAAGCACGAAAAATAACTGCCAAGTCGACAGTGGGAAACGGAGCTTTCCTCCCCGGCCTTTAAAGGTCTTTATATGCCTCCTAGTCAGAAAAAGCGACTCACTCCTGAGTAACGGAGAAATTAGGGAAATATAGAGAAAGCGTTTGAGGGGGAGACACCAATGAAAAGAAAAGGAGGTGCCGATTCTATCCTGGGAAGCACAAGGGAGGGTTCCTGTCCTGCCGACATGAAAGGAGCAGGCCTCACAGATAGGAAAGGGGAGGCGGCCCCTGGCCCCTGCAATGCGATGTGGACCTTCAGTTCAATAAACAGCATTCAGAGGAACAGCCCCTTTCTCCCCGGGAGCACGGAGCAAAGGCCCCAGCCTGGATGCTTAAACCAGGGTCCTGCTTCTCTCCTTTGTCCTCACTTGCACACCACAGTCCAGACACTGCTGTCTGTTGTGAACCAAAGAAAGGAAATAAAAAGCCGAATGATGGAACTGCCGAGCATGCTGGGTCATTAGAACCCAGTGAGACTAGGCAGTCTTACCTGGAGTTGGCAGAAGCCATGCACGACTACATGGAAAGGCTTAAGCTCAAGATAATGCCAGACGCTCTTGAAAGCCAGGAGGGGAGGCAGCTTAACCCCATAGAAAGGCTGCTCAGAAGGAGAAGCTTGGATCTGACCCTGGGGCTGTCACGAGCAAGAGGGAGACGGGAGATGGTTAGGGCTCACTGGTCACTGGACAGGGGGATGTGGATTAGGGACAAGGTCTGTTCACCAGGATGAAGCTATGTGGGGGAGGTAGAGGGTGCCCGGGCAGAGGGAGCGTGTGCTCATCCCCCCCTTGTCAATGCCACCCCACATGGATGAGCCAAGAAGAGCAAAGTGACATACGCTTCTGGGTTTGAAGACAGGTCCATTCTTTCCTGCAAGCGCTCCCTCCCCGATCAGAGCAATGGAATCTCCAACCCAAAACCAAATCCACTGCCCTCTCGGCCATTCAGACGGAGCCCCCGGTGAGTCTGCAGTCACAAAGCAGAGCTACGGCCCACAGGGCTTGCTTTCATCTTCATGAAAGCTGATTACCAAGATTTCTTTTTTTGCCACAAAATGGATTCGATCTGGCAACCTTTAGGTTAGTCCCCCAAGCTATCTATGTGCACCCACCAGAGAAAGAGTGGACTAGAGAGAAGAGGAGATGGGGCTGTGGGGATGGAAGCAGAGAATCCGAGGTCTGAAGATGCCTCACGGCTGGTCAGGAAGGTGGAGGAAAGGACCCCACAAACCCAGGGATGCAGGCTGCTGCTGGATACTCAGAAAGGAAAGGGACATCCCCCAGGGCTTCCTGGAGGAAGGAGCCCTGCCAGCACCCAGGAGTCCTGTGACACTGACTTCTGGGCCCCGGGCTGTAAGATCATAGAGTTGTTTGGTCTGAAGCTATTAGATGTGTGCTAACTTGCTATGGTAGCAATTGGAAATGAGTTCCACAAGCACCATTGCGTCTGTCCCCATTCCTCTTACTGTCCACACTGCATTTCTTCCTGTGAAGGAACTGCGCTCTGTGGACATGGAGAATGTTCTCTGTATCTTTTGACCCTTTGCTATTACAAACCATACCACAAGGCATGCTTTTGTAAGAAAGGTGTTGGCACATTCATAGGGAAAACCCCACCCCCCAAAAAGTGAAACTACTGAATAAAATTTTATTTGGTATTGCCAACTTTTCTTCCGTGACATTTGGAGAGCGCCTTCTCATTGTGCCTCGGCTGTGCTTTGCCTGTGCCATCCACGGGCAGCCTCGAGAGTCCAGGGGCCAAGTTTTGTTTTGTCTTGTATTTATTCTCATCAGAAAGAACATCTTTGGGGCATCGGTATCCGACATGCCTGGGAGCATCACCAGACATTTCAGACAATCTCATCAGGCCCATAAGAGATGAATACTGAGAGGCTGGGGGTAGGGGGAAGAGGGTAGAGAAGAATCTCGAATTTCTTTAAAATAAATAAATAAATTTAAACAGACTTGCTGGACTGGTTGAGACCGGAAGATTCCAAGAGATGATTGCCTTCAGATATGCTGCAGACCCTGGACAAACATGAGCCCTTGAGGGTGCTTCGCAGCCACATAACCAGTTGGCCACAAAATAATGAGTGTCCCCTTTAAGTACTGTGGTTCTTTTAAAAAATCTAGACACGTCACCTATATGAGCCCAAACTTTAAAATGGAGATGAGAAAGCAGATTCATGGAAATGAAACAACCACAACAGAAATCAGGGAAACAGTTGTGCACTGTGAAGAATGGAGTCAGTGATCCCAAACAACTTGCAATTGTCACAATCATGCCAGGGACCCTAAGCATCTGCGTAGCATTCTGCTTAAAGCCTTTCCTTGAACCGGATGGGCATCAAGAAATGCACATCAGCAGTATGGCACTAATGCAGTCAGTGGTCTTTAGCGTCTTGTAACAAGAATCATGGGGGGGGTGTGTTCTGGGCTGGGTGAGGTTGTTTTTTTGAAATGCCTGTTCATAAAGGGCTTCACTTAAGAAAACAAATCCCTGCAAAGTCACAAAGGAAAGGGATTAGGTTTCTTCCCCCCCCCCCCAATATTGATGCTGATTGACTTAGATATTAAAATAGATGACAAAAATAAATATGTATTTGCAGCTATGTTTAAAAAGAAAACTTTCAGAGATATACAAAGATAGTATGATACTTATAGAGGAGACTTTGAAATAAAAAATAGCCCAGTGAGGTCAGCTGTTCTTTAGGATCAGAGTTACCTGCATGTCAGTGTGTTGTGCTTTGGTAGGTTGCATGTTGCTCTGATGTTGGGAGCTTAATGACCTGTATTTTCAAAACCAGAAGGGTCATACCTGGTGGGCATGTTTTTGGCAGAGTATACAAGGAAGACCAGTTGGTACAACTGTGACTCAAATATAATGCGCCAACCACTAAACTCAATAATGATGAAAACAAAGGGTTCTACCAAGGTCTGCAGTCTGAAATTGATTAAACATGCAGACAAGATGTCATTGTAATTGCTAGTGATTGGATGGTGAAAGTTGGAAACAAAGAAAAAGACTCTGTAGTTGGAAAATATGATCCTGATGATAGAAATGAAGCTGGATATCACTTAATAGAATTTTACAAGACCAGTGACTTCTTCAAAGCAAACATCTTTTTTTTCTTCAATAACATATACAGTGACTTAGCACCTCTTCAAATGTAATACAGGAGAGTCAAACTGACTGAATCGTTGGAAAACGGTAACAGAAAAATTCAGTATCATCAGTCAGAACAAAACTAAAACCAACTGCGGGAAAGACCATCAACTTGTTCATATGCAAATTCAGGCTGAAACTGAAGAAAATGGAAAAAATTCACAAGAGCCAAATATGAACTTGAATATATCCCATCTGAACTTAGAGGCCATATCAAGAATAGATGCGATACATTAAACACTAACAAGATGAGTGGTGAGATGACATTGAGAACATAAAACACGAAGAAAGCAAAAGGTCCTTTAAAAGATGGGAAAGAAAGAGAAGATTCAAGTTAATGTCCAAGGGGACCCCAAATATTCCAAATATTGTTCTTACATATAAAACAATTAAAACAAAAGGAAGAAATGATGAAAGCTGGTAGAAAATTTCAAAGGCAGCTCAAGAAGAGAAAGAAGAGTACTATATAACACACACACACCACCACACACACATACACAAAGACCTGGAGTTAGGACATCAAAAGAGAAGAGCATGGCCAGTGTATCTCAAATAGAAAGAACAAACCGAAGAAAAATGTAAGCCTCAAGTTGCAACATGAAAGGACTCCATGGGCAAAGAGCCTCAAAAGAAGATGGAAAGAATACAGAGAGAAATGGTCAATGTTCACCCATGTCAAGAGGTAGTATATGATCCAGAACCCATGGTACTGAAGGAAGAATCCAAATTGCACTGATGAAAAATAAGTCTTCAGAAACTGACAGAATACCAAGGGAAATGTTTCAACAAGCCGGGGAAGCACTGGAAGCATTTACTCATCTGAGCCAAGAAATGTGAAAGAGACAGCTACCTGATCAACCAGCTGGAAGAGATGCACATTTGTACCTGTTCCAAGGAACGGTGAAGCAAAAGTAGGCTTAAATTGTAGAACACTAGTATCACACGCCAGTAAAATGTGCTAAAGATCAATCAATGTACTGCAACAGTGCCTTGACAGAGAACTGAAAGAGACTCAAGCCGGATTCATAAGAGGACAGGGCATGAAAGATATCATTGTTGATGTCAGATGGTCCTTGACAACAGCAGAGAATACCAAAATGAGGTTTTCTTTCATTTTATTGACTGAACAATGGCATCTGATTGTGTGGATCATAAGTAACTCTGGATAGCATTAAAAAGAATGGGAATTCTAGAACTTTCCATTGTCCTCATGTGGAATTTGTCTGTGGATCAAGAGCCAGTTGTGTGAATAAAACAAGGACATACTGCATGAGTTAAAATCAGGAAAGGTAGGCATTAGGGTGGTGTCCTTTCACCGTATTGCTTCAATCTGCATGCTGAGCAGATCATCTGAAAAGCTGGACTATCCGAATAAGAATGTGGCAAGAAGATTGGAGGACAACTAACCACCTGTGGTGTGTAGATGACACAACCTTGCTTGCTTGGCAGCAAGGAGGACTTGAAGCACTTGGTGATGAAGACTGTGTTGCAGCCTTCAGCTTGGATGATAGCACAAGAGAAAGAGCGCCAAAATCCTCACTACTAGAGCAAGAGACAATGGTGATACACGGCGAAAAGACTGAAGTGGTTACAGGATTCCGTCTTGTGTAAATCCAAAACTGACGCTTATGGAAGCAGTAGCTAAGGAATCATCTGTGTGCAGCCAAAGATATCGTGAGAGTGTTGAAAAGCAGGGAGGTGACTTCGAAGGTTAAGCTCCACCTGGCCCAAGGCACCGTATTTTCAATTGCCTCATGTACATGTGAAAGTTGGACACCAGGGCAGAGCCCTCGTGGCATAGTGGTTGTGTGTGGGACTGTAGACCACAGGGCCCACACGTCCAAAAAAATAAAGTTGAACACCAAATAAAGATGACCATGGAAAATTAAATGCAATTGAATTATGGAGCTGGCGAAGAAGATTGAGGTCGCTGTGGGCCAGAAGAATGAGCAAATGTGACCTGGAATAAACAAAGCCAGAATGTTTCTTAGGATCCTGTCTCTCACAGGCTATGGATAGGCAATCAGGAGAGACCAGTCCCTGATAAAGAACACCATGCTTGGTAACCCAACTGCCAGCAAGTCGATGCCGAGTAGAACTTCCCCATGGGTTCCCGAGACTGAAACTGTTTATGGGGATAAAAATCCCCTCCTTTCTCCCAGGCTTGGTAAAACAGAAGAAACCCCAGGAAGAAGGGGGAGGGGGAATGGATACAGCGGCTGCAGCAATGAGCTCAGATACAATTGTGAAGATGGCATGTGGCGGGGCAGCGTCTCCTTCTGTTGTGTGTGAGTTGCTCTGAGTCCAAACCACACTCAAGGCACGTAAACAACAACAACCTGTGTGCGTCTGCCCTCCCTTCGGTGCAGGTGACCCCAACTCTGCTCAACTCTAACGAGCAACGTGGAACTGCCCCATGAGGTTTCCAAGGAAATACATCATCTTGATGGAAGCAGCCTGCCACATCTTTCCCAGGAAGTGGCTGGTACGTTTGAACTACAAATCTGAGAACTTAACCATGAGTCACCAGGGCTCCATCGATAATAAGAGAGATGGATGAAGATAGAGATAATTTGGGGTTTTCCACAATATCAGACGAAACTTCATGAAAGTACCAGGTCTATCTCTGAGAAACATCACTTCGTGAGATGCAGATGGTTTAAATGAGATCATGTAAGCAAAGGTCTTTGATAAGCAATCACATGAATATATAGACATCCCCTAATTATCCTCTATTGGCAGATGTCCAAGAGAATAATTAAGATTAACAAAGAGTTTTAAAATATAGGCAATATCTTTGGCTGGGCAGCAGGGGACATTCTAGAATTAAGCCAATTGCAGGGTCCGAGAGGAGCAGTCCAGACCCAGTAGAAATACGTGGGATGTCCCCGTACAATCTTTGTACATGAGAGTTATATGCAAGGAATCAACTGTGAAGTGCTTTGTGATTTTATTCTAGACCCTCCAGTATTCCATCTACAAAAATGTCTCAGATCAAAGCTAATTGACCCAAGTTAAGGGGGGAAAGTGAATCCAAATGGTGCAATGTTTTCTTTAATAAAGAAAGATGACTCCAAGGAACAAGGTCGTTGGCAATCCTGTCTGGCTGGAAAGGCAATTATCTAGGAATGGGGCCCTGGAAAGGGGAGTTTGTAGACACTATTTATCTCCAAGAGAGAAGAAGAAGTCACAAACATTTCTCATAAATCTCCTCTTCTGGCAGTTTAAAAACCAGAGGGAGATAAATGACTGAAAGACTCAACCATGTCTGTCTTCACCATGACTAAGCCATGGCTGCCATCCCTCTAATCAGCAGGAGGCAGACTCCTTTCTTTTTGTAATGAGGTCGCAACCATTAGTCACTTCAGTATTATCATCTGACATAATTGTGATTCTCTTACAGGCAGAGATTAAGTGTGGTAGAGTCTGACTCCTCATCAAAAGACAACTCCCAATGCTTTCATGGGGGAACATGCTTGGACTCAACCCAAAATTCCAGCTTCCAGATAGGCAGATGCTCCCCTATCCCCACCCCATGCAATGGCTTAAAGTTGACCCAGGTCACCAGAGAGGTGGCACCATGAGAGTGTTCTTCTCACTGGCTCCCCTTGGGGATCCCCAGGAAAAGCCCTCTTTAACTTCAACCCAGTGGATGAGTAATTGCCCCTCCAAGACCCAGAGCCTGAAGTCAGGTGTTCCATCACATCTAGTGTCCTGGGCACAAATGTGGTCTTTTTCAAGCGTTCCATGTTTCCTTGTTGGGAGGGAAAGATGAGAAATTTTCCTGTCCTGTTCCAGTTCATTCTCAATGACTCCAAAGGGAGAAGCATTTTTCATCCTGCACAGACTGCAGATGGAATCTAGAGACTGACTGTATTCTCACAGGTTCCGGGCAAAGTGATTTGAGTCAAAGGTATTTGTGATGAAGAGGCTGTTCATTTTGCAAAATTCTATCATGTGACTTCCAGCTTACCTAAGGCCATATTTTCCAACTACTCTTCCTTCCTCTTTATGTCCAATTTTTGAATTCCACTCTCCAGTAATTATCAATGCATTTTGAGTACATGATTTATTTGGCTGAAGATATTGGCAGAATTTTTCAATTTCTGCATGATTAGTTTTAGTGCATGTTACATAAATTTGAATAACAATCATAGTGACTTGATTTCCTTGTATGCAGATCAATATTTTGCTATCACAGATAGCATTGTACTTCAAGATAGTTCTTGAAATGTCCTTTATGACAATGAATGTGACACACCATGCCTCTTGAATCTGCCATTTCAACATGAATGTCTGATTCAAAATGGTCGACACCAGTCCACGTGGGGTCATGAACGACTAGAATGACCATCTTTATATGTTTCATTTCGTGTTTTATGGTTTCCAATTTTCCTAGATTCATACTTCATCCTTTTAAACTCAAATTATTCATAGATATTTGAGCTGTTTCTTTTCATTTGGAGTCATGCTTCAGCAGCAAATGAAGGTCCCAAAGGTTTTAATCCATCCCCATGACAGCACTGTGCACAACAAAACAAGGCAGCATTCGGTCCTGCACTGCCTTCACAACTGTTATGTCTCCACCCCTTGCTGCAGCCACTGTGTCCATCCACCTTGTGGAGGCCTTTCCTCTTTTTCACTGCCTGACTCGCTACTTTGCCAGACATAATGTCTTTTCCCAGAGTCTGGTCTCTCCTGATAGGGTTCAAAGTATGTGAGTTGAAGTCCCATATCCTTGCTTCTAAAGGAGCATTCTGGCTGTACTTCTTCCAAGACAAGTTTGTTGTTCTTTTGATAGTCCACAGTACTTTCAAGATCTTGAATGCTCCCTAATTCAAAGACATTGATTCATCTTTGGTCATCTTTATTCAAGGGTCAACTGCATATGAGGCAATGGGAAATATCATGCCTTAGGTCAGGTTCACCTTAGGTCTCAATGTAACAACCTTGCTTTTCAATCCTTTAAAAAGGTTTGAAAAATTTACCCAATCTTTCACTGCAGATTTACCCAGTGCCTCATTTTATCTCTTGACTGCTGTTTCTATAAGCATTGGTTGTGAATCCAAGCAAGATGAAATCCTTGACAACGTCCAGCTTCTCTCTATTTATCATAATGTCACCTATTGGTCCAATTGTGAGGATTTGGGTCTTTACATTGACTTGTAACTCACACTGAAGGCTGCAATCATTATCAACAAGTGCTTTGAGTCCTCACATTCAGTGAGGGACGTTGTGTCATCTCATGTCAATCACAGGTTATTAATAAACCTTCCTCCAATCTTGATGGTACATTTTTCTTTATATAATCCAGTTTGTCTACTTATGTGCTTAGCCAACAGGTTGAATAAGTATGACGAGAGGATGAAATCTGACACACACGTTTCCCAACATTAAACCATGCAGTATTCCTTTTTTCTGTTAGCATAGCTGCCTCTTGGTCTATGTACACGTTCTGAATGAGCACCGTGGAGTCTTCTGGAATCCCTGTTTTCCTCAAGGCTATTCATAGTTTGTTATGGTCCACACAGTGGAATGCCTTTGCATAGTCAATAAAACACAAGTAAACACCTGTCTGGTATTTTCAGCTTTTATCCAAGATCCATCTTTCATCAGTAATGATACCCCTAGTTCAATAGCTACAGGATCTTAATCTTCAGGTTTGAGAAGATGTTTGGTTTTATCTAAGTGACATTGTTTGCCCATGTTTGGTTTGTAATTGAGGAGGAGAGTAGAGACTAAAAAAAAAGAAGAGAGGGCTCAGCCCCGGTGGCATAAGTGGTTGAGTGCAGAACTGCAGCCCATGGGCTTGGTGGTTCAAATCCAGCGGCGGCTCTCAGGAGCAGCGCTGGGTAGCGCCCACGACCACCAGAGGCAGTGATGCCCACAAAAAAAAAAAAGAAGAAGAAGAAGAAGAGAAGGGGAGGTGCTAATAGAGGGAGTGTCTCCAAGTCCTAAATTCAGGCTTTAAGCAAACACTCTGATGACTGCCCCTCGACTTAGACTTGTCCTTTATGTTGGATGACATACTTGGTGCTTCTCCAGCTTTCCCTTATCTCTAGACACCCCTTCTGCATTTTAATGTTTGTTTGTTTTTCATATAAGTTCATCTGCTTTCCATCTACATCCATGTAGTCTGACTCTATGGTTAGCTTATTGATGCAAAGCCCTGTCTTTCATGAGATAAATTTATGGATGGGGGAAAAAAGGCAGTTAATGCACCATTTCAAGATGACCCTGGAAAAGTATAAAGTTGATCTCTATGGTCAGTTTCAGAAATATGCAAGATATAGAATTGGTCGTTGGGACACCATCTTCATCCTTTCCTTCTCCCACTGTATCAAATTACATTTTGAGAAAGTGCTTTTAGTAATACATTTATAATCAAGGCATCATCTAAAACATACATCTAGAAAATATATCCAGAATAAATTATAAAACAAAGAAACAATAAACAATAATGGGAAGGGTGAGAAGTTGGTTTTTAGTAGAAACAAAACCTTAAGCTAAAAACAACCAAAAAAGCAGAGGTTAGTATATGAGAATTTCAGGCAGTGTTGAATGACAACCATTCAAATATTTTATGTAAACTTTTCTTTCTTTGGGAATTTGATTGTTCAATTACTAAAAGTTCCATTTGAACAGCCCTGAACCCCAATACAATCTACCAACTAGATGATCTATTGAGTTTTTGATGATATTTATAAAGCAATATGTTCATTTAAGAGCTCACATTCCTGACAGGATCACTGAAGACAAATCAAGTGCATAAGCAAATGTGGTGAAGAAAGTTGATGGTGCCCAGCTATGCAAAGATAGGGATCTTAAAGATTTGAAGATAAACAAGCCGCTATCTAGCTGAGAAGCAACAACGCCTACATGGAAGAAGCACACCAGCCTGTGTGATCATGAGGTGTCAATGGGATCAAGTTATAGGCATCAAAGAACAAAAAATCCCATCAGTGTGAATGAGGGAGGGTTGAGATTGGGGACCCAAAGTCCATCTGTAGGCAACTGGACATCCCCTTACAGAAGGGTCGCAGGGAGGGGATGAGTCAGTCAGGGTATAGTGTAGCAACAATGCAACACACAACTTTCCTCTAGTTCTTTTTTGTTTTTGTTTTTGTTTTGTTTTGTTTTGTTTGAGGGGGGGGGCATCGCTGCCCTCTGGTGGTGGGAGTAGGAGGCCCAGCCTTTGCTCCTGTGGAGCCTCTGCTGGAATTGAACCTCCATCCCAGTGGGCCGCAGTTTCTTCTAGTTCTTAAATGCTTCCTACCCCCCACTATCATGATCCCAATTCTACTTTACAAATATGGCTAGACCAGAGGATATACACTGGTACATATAGGAACTGGAAACACATGGAATCCAGGACATATGCACCCCTTAGGACCAGTGGTGAGAGTGAGGATACTGGGAGGGTGTTGCAAAAGTGGAGTAGAAGGGGGGAACCGATGACAAGGGTCTACATACAAACCCCTCCTTGTGGGATAGACAACAGAAAAGTGGGTGAAGGGAGATGTCAACCAGTGTAAGACATGATAAAATAATAATAATGTATAAATTATCAAGGATTCATGAGGGGGTGTGGGGAGGGAGGGGAAAAATAAGGAGCTGATACCAAGGGCTCAAGTAGAAAGCAAATGTTTTGAGAATGATGATGGAAACAAATGTACAATTGTGCTTGACACAATGGATAAATGTATGGGTTGTGATAAGAGTTGCCTGAGTCTCCAATAAAATTATTTTTTAAAAAAAAGAAAGGCCATGAAACACACCAAAATAACCATATGCTGATAATTCTGCATTTCTCTTTTTTAAGTTGTCTAACACTGTAGGAATCTTTACACATTCATAGAAAAGAAGCATTGCTGAACCTATATACATTTCAAAGAAACTTCCCAACCAAATATGTTGGTTCATTATAAGCAATACCTTATGCAGAGGTGAGGAAACTGGACTCAGAATACATAAAATTCAGAAGAATAAAGATGGGTTGTACATATAAATAAACAGTTCTGAGGTAATGATGAAAGGAAAAAAATCATGTTCAGATTTTTAATTTTCACTCCTATTATAAGCGTTTTTAAAAGACTGATAAACTAGGATTAATACATGAGCTGGAAGCTGCTGCTGCTCCTGCTGCTAAGACCAGAGCCAAGCAAGAGGCAAAGGAGGAATGAGAAGAGTCAGACGAGGACATGGGACTTCGTCTCTTAAACTAGTCACCAAAAAGCAACCAAAGCAGCCAGCTTTATTTATGAAACAAGGAAATAAAAAGGCTCTGTTCTCTCTCTCATCGCTCTCTCTCTCTGTCTCTTGCTCGCTCTCTCTCACACACACACAAATAGTTGAGCCTCAAATGTTATCCATTATTCAAAATATCTTTACTTCTACTGTAACAGATATTAATGTATGTTATAATGCATATGGCATTACGAATGGCACTTTTGGAAACATTAAAATGTGCCCCAAGCTAAACCAGTTGCCGCTGAAGTAATTCCTACTCATGACAACCCCCTGCATGTGAGAGCAGAACTCAGCTACGGAGTTGATCACCAGGCCTCTCTTCCAAGGTACCTGCAGGGAGATTTGATCTGCCCATCTTTCAAATGTTAGCAGTCAACTATGTTAACGATTTCTGCCACCCAGGCCCAGGAATTCCAGTTCTCTCTCAACTCAAACTCACTGCCATCGGGTCAATGCTGACTCAGAATGCCCCCCTGAGGGTTTCTAAGACTATAAGGGTTTACAGGAGTAGTGAGCCCTGTCCTTCTCCTGAGAAGCGGCTGGTGGTTTTGAACTGGTGTCCACAGAGACCGCAGACTGACACCTAACCACTATACCATCAGAGCTCCCAGGAATTCCCATTAGCCAATACAAAAAAAGAAACACACCTCATTGCCATGGAGTCAATTCCAGCTCATGGCGTTCTCACAGCACTGAGTGTAACTGGCCCTGTGGCTTCCCAAGACTGCAACTCTTTATGGAAGTAGAAAGCCTCGTCTCGCTGTCAAGGTCGGGCTGGTAGTTTCAAACTGCAGAACTTACAGTTAGTGGCCCAACACATAACCCACTGTGCCACGAGGGCGCCAATTAATGTATAGAAAGCATTTCCAAAGTCAACAGTCGGCATTTTCTTGAGTCCCCTCCACTTTGCTCATACAGAGAAAAATAACTACTTAACTCTGAAATTAAGCTTATATTCTGAATCCTTCACTTGGAGGTAGCTATTAGTAGCTCTGTCTTTTTTAGGCATATGGACACATACTCTCTCTCTCTCTCTCTCTGTCTCTCTCTGTCTCTCTCTCTGTCTCTCTCTCTCTCTCCCTCTCTCTCTCTCACACACACACACACCCTTTGCTTTTTATATCAATGGTTAGATGGGTAGGGCCCATGGCCAGATTCAGCCATACTCTACAGTTATCAAGCATGACAGAGCTGGGAGGAAAACATCTGGTCCAAGGTTGCCGCTTGCCTTTGTAGCAGAGAATTGTCTTTGATCTCCAGCTGGAGTTCTCTATCGAGTCTAGCAGATCAATTAGTTAATAGACCTTTCCCACTAGTCGTCCCACCAGCTGACTACCCAGGGTAGAAAGAAATTCTATGTATCAGTCCTCCCCTTCCCTTCTACGTTAGGCCGATTCTTTTTTTCTCCTTGAAAGAACATCGTTATTAAACCACTTCAGTCACTTCTGTGGTTAATGATTCCCTCCTTTCTCCAGTTCCGCTCTCATGCTGAAACCTCTTGGTGGGTTTCAGCACACCACCCCATGGCTACGGTTTCATTCCCTGTGCAATTAAACGGACGTACAACTTGCAGTGCCATTATTAAAACCAGCATCTTGTCTAGGCTTTTGCCGGTCCCCCTGGGAAATTGGAATTATCGTTTTAGTATCTATTTCTCAAAAAAAAAGTCAGAGGAGTAATCTAATCTTAACATTTCCACCTGGACTTCATTCTGATAAGCTTGGTTAATTTTCCTGATGGTATAAAGATCTGTCCCAAGAATTTAAACCAACATGGGTGATCTTTTCCTAAGAATTTTTACCTCGTTTACAATGACATTGCTAACAGTGCTTCCTAGAAAAGGAGGGATTGCCTATTGGGGAATCACACTGAGCTATTGTGGGGACTGCCAATGAGCGTTAATGATTTTCACGGGGTTTAGGCATTATAACTGAACCCTCCCTTAACCCAAAAAACCATCGTTTTGTACTGGAATCACCAGTTCAAAATTGCTCTAAAATCTTTCTTGTTTTAATGGCATCGACCAATCAGCTGCTCTCTGCACACACACCAATTAAACCAGCTATGCCTGGGGGACGGTCAAGGGCAGCACCATGCTCCAGTGAGCTGGTATTTTCCACTGTGCTCACTGCGACTTACAGCAAGAGACCCCCGTGTGCTGGTGACGCTGCGGCCATAGTCCAACGGTGTGTGTCCCAGCACTGGCCGTGGCTGTGCTGCCTTGCTGGGGATGAAACATGGCAGCTGTTTCCCCATGTACCGCAGAAACACAGGCACTTCAGAGCAAGGGGCTTTGCTAGGATTGCCAAGAGAATTTCGGGAGGCAAAATGTAATTATGCCCTTTGAGTTTGGCACAGACATGAGCATTCAACAGTGCTGTCCTTTGTCCCCAAAAGAAAACGTGCAAACGATCTACGACAGACACAGGGCCAGGAGGAAGGAGTCTGGAGTCTTGTTTCTTTCCAGTCCCCCCACCACTACCACCCACCCCCTTTGCACCTCCATCCATCACCCACTCCGACAGCCTTGGAAAAACACAGCAGTCCTCAAGGCAGGCCCTGGGCTGTCACATCACTACCACCACTTGTCATTCTTTTCAGATAAAATGGGGGTAAATCCTCAGTAATGTCCCTGAAAGCCATTGCCCCTGTGGCTCGATGAACATGAAGTGCTGCTTAGAACACAAGTCCCCGACTGCCTCGTAGAGTTCTACCCCCAGCCTGGATGCAGAACCTTCCAAAGGCCCCGTTCACTCTTCTCAGATACTGAAAAAGGACAGCATCACGCTCCAACAGGTGTTTTGCACCTGATTTCCAGAACCTGCGTACTAATGCACTCTTCTCTTTGAGTTGATAGGAAATGAACTGCTAAGTGTGTGTCTTGGAGTGCTCATGACAAGGGGCCTTCAGAGAATTATGGGATGCCAGTCAACGCCTTGATTTCTGTCCCAGAAGGAGCATGTCCCAGAAGAGGCAGGGAGGATCCAGTGATCGGATGTTTGTCTTCCATGCTGGCAAGAGACTCAGGTTCAATTCCTGGCCAGAGGGCCTGATGCAATCCCCACCCATCTCCCACTGGAAGCTTCCATGCAGCTACAATGTTGACCAGGGTTCAGCAGAGCTTCCAGGCTCAGACGAAAGGTCTAGCAATCTACTTCCAAAATTCAGTCAACTACCTACCCCCACCTCATTCACAATTGAAAACTCATTTTTAAAAATCTGCCACTGAAAACCCTTTGGATCTCAACTTTGCCATCTGCAACTCGCCGTGGACGTAGCACAGGACTGGGTAGCACAACCTCTATCATGCATGCGTTCCCCATGAGTTGAGGGTGGACTCTAGGGCAGCTAACCACCAAAACGACAGCACAAAAAAGCAGCCAGGTCAGGACAGAGCAGATGTTGCCTCCCACACGCACAGTCTATGCTTTCTCAGAATTCAAATGGCCAATGCTCTCTGGATAACAGCATTCTTAACATGACTCTCCTACTTTCTCCTTGTGTTAGTTCAGGTAGACTAGAGAAACAAATTCATAAACCTGCATATGTATATAAGGGAGAGGTTTATATGCAAGACAAATGGAACATTGAAGCATCCCAACCCAGTTCAGTCCAAGGTCCTAAGTCCGATATTAGCCCATATGTCCAATACCAATCTACAAAGTCTCCTTCTGACTCACGAACAATGTCACCAGGACAATCACAGTGGATGCAGAGTCTTGTATATCCATTGGCAGTAGAAATATCCCAGTGCTTGCAGGGGTCTCCCCATGGCATCTCCTTTCCAGGGCTCAGGGTCCATCAGCAGCATCCATTGATAGTAGAAACATTTCAGCACTGGCAGGGGTCTCCCCATGGTGTCCCAAGCATCTCAGTACTGGCAGGGGTCTCCCCATGGCTTCTCCAGCCCCAGAGGTGGCTCCATCAGGGTAAGTCCATGTGGCTTCTCCTCCAGTTCCTCCAGGTCTCAGAGTCTATCAGCATGTTGCCATCTTGTCAGTAGAGCATCTCCTAGAGCCTGAGTTGATGGTCTCTCATCTCCACAGGAGAAATATCATGAGATTTCCCAGAATTCTCTGAGAAAGCCAGGCCCACACAGAGGTCTCATTGGGTATCTCCAGATTGACAGGCTAGACTCCACCCCTACACTCTTAATCAAATTGGCACCAGGATACATGACTGCCACACTCCTTCTTACTTACTCTTCTAAGAAGGGCACCATCCCAAATGACTTCACACAGGCATCTGACAGTCACCCCTCCTAACCTCTATTGATGGTGATCCAAGCATCTCCTCAGCGATCACATACATACAATCTTGACCCCAGGCTCCAGGGGCTGATGAAAGTGACAAGACAGCCTTCTGGAACCTTCAAGGCTTTCACAGGTGATGCTTTTCAATCCATCCATTTCCTAGTGGAAAAATCCCCCACTCATGGTTAGTCTTCAACTACCCGATGTTGTAGCAGTTTGCACAAAGCAGAACCAAACCCAGTTTCGGTCCTTCGTGGTCGTACGGTTCCCTTTCTCGATAACGAATAAGTTCTTGAGGACAGAGTAGGTAATTCCTGTTTCCCAAGAGCCACACTTCATCGAGTGGCCCAGGTCAAACTTTATGATGTGCAAACTTGATAGGGAATAAACATCAATGAAACGTCAGCTCATTTCTTACTCACACAAGTTTGTCACCTCGAGCAAAGGCATTTGGGGTCACCTTTCTAAAAGAAGAGCAGAAATCAGTGCTTTGATGATTCTAAGACAGCCCTCTTTCTCACTTTCTGGTCTCTTAGGTGAGCATTTACCTGTCTCACTTGGATTCAGTTTCTTAAGACTTTGAGCTTCTTTTAATCCAAAAAATGTAAAATGCTCAAATGAAGCCACAGACCAGAAGTCGACTCGGTGGTGGACCTAGTCTGTTTATTTCTTTCTCCCCATCTCCCACCTACCTGCTGTGTATGTCACATTCTTTTTTCTTTTTAACTGACAGGAGTTATACACAATGGAATGCATACTCAATGTACTCCCCACTTTACCTGTCTGGGGTGGGGGGGTGGGGGAAGAGCCCTTCGACCAGATCATCTTCCCCACCTCTCTCATCACTTTGATAACTAAGGCGTACCAAGGTCAAGTCATGTTCTTTGCCATCCCCTCTCACCGTGGGAAGCTGGACCGTGGAAACCAAAACCAGGAGAATTGACCTGTCGGCATTGTGGTGTCTGAGAAGTACGCCAAGTACCCCGTGGACTACCAGAAGAACAAACACATCCATCTTCAAAGAAATGCAACTGGAAGCAGACATTTGGTCTGCTTGAAAAACAAAGATGGTGACACTTAGGCTCACTTCCGTTGGCCACTTCATCAGGAAAGGCCAATTGCTTTGGGTTTGTTTTTTTTTTAAAAAAGGCCATCACCCTGTTGGCAAAAGCAGAAGGTTAGCAGAACTGAGGGAAACCTTCCCCAGCCGCCACCATGGACTGAAGCATATCAACCTTGATGTCGATGGCACTTGATCCAAGTTACCCAAGGACTGGTCAGCAACAAGCAATGCCAGCCAGGCGCTTGGGAAAATGGAACCACTCCAAGTACGGAACGGGATCAGCCACCCCAGGCTCAAGGCCATTCATGCCACAGGCTCCCTGACAAAGGCCCGGCCCTGCACGGGCAAGACTCCTTGCAAGCCTTCCTGTCGCCACCTCATTGCTTCTCTCCATCATGAGCTTGTGACAGCCCCTGAGTCACAGCACCAACACCAGCCACAGAAGGGAGGGACTCCACATGGGCTGCCCCTTAAACAAAAACATCCACATGCAAAAGCCTGCTTGGAAAGATTAAGGTAAACATCTTTTGGACCTGTTGCTGTTGACAGCATGTTTTCAATTTGCAACGCAAATTCGTCGGAAGCCGGACTGCCAGGGAACCGGATGGCCCAGGGAATTGGTAATTGGTAATGAGTCGTGCAGCCTTTGGGTTCTCCGTTACCATTCTGACTCGAGCCCAGCTCGAGTGAATTACCTGATCCTGCTTGCAAACCTTTTGCAACTGGAGCCAGACCGGAGTGAAAACACTGTCTGATGGGCATTGAGGAGGAGAAGCACGGGACAGGGATGAGCTTGGGGTTCTGTCTTAATGCCCACGTTGGCAGGGGCTTTATGTTTTGTTTGGTTTTTCTCCAGGATGCTCCAAGGGACATGTCCGAGGAATGTCAGACCTAGAAAAGAGAAGTTAATGTGCCCCTCACATTCTTGGAGGGTCAGAAATTCCAGAGCCTTGGAATTTTTCTTTCTCCCTCTTCATTCTCTCAAACTAGCACGTCTCAAGGAGAAACTTGATTGACAACTTACTGCTGGCTCCGTTGAGCCCACGTTTTCTTTCAAATGCAGAATTGAAGGTTATCATTTAAGCTTGGAAAGTGATCCCCCAAACAATTGATTGCCTTTTCCAAGACTTCCCATGCAGATTTCACTCCAACCCACTGTGGTTACTTTTCAGTATTTGCAGGCGTCCTGGGGAACCATCCAGGAGGAGAACAAGACTTTCACGTCAGCAGCTCTCCCGGTCGCTTCTAGCTCCCTATTTACATCACGACTTTCCCTTTACACTCTCTGGTTTATAGTAGCCATAATTTTCCCTCAGATATAGTCCCACGAACAGCCAATTAACAAGTGCCCACAGCAGTCAGCATTCTTGGCTCTCTGGCTAGCCGGTCATTCATTTGCGAAGGAAGGGCTAACAAACTCATAAAGGGGGAACTTGCATTTTAGAAGTGAGTTCAATTTTACATTATTAAAAAGGAAAATGTAGTAAAAATAATAAGAGCCTTGCCAAAACTCTACAGCAAAGTCAATTAGTCTCACAAAGAGCCCGGGAGTCTGTGATAGGGTCTTTGCATTTGGAACCACTTAGCCTATTCAAACAACCCCAAACATCATCTCTGGCAAATCATGTTTCAGTGTGCAGGGCTGGAGCCCAGTAAGTCATTTCCAGCATTCTTTCGCCATCCTCCGTACAACACAAATCTAAAGCCTTCCTCATGTCTCCACATTTCACTGAAGCACATGGGACTTCATAGATGCCTAGTTTTACTTACTACAAAAAGCTCCTAGCCTAAACACTGTCTTCTATGATATATCGTGAAATACAGTGGCATGGCATATGTATCTTAATGTTTTTTAGAGAAAATTAATTTCACAGTGAAAAACATGGGCCAGTGGTTTAAGGGGAAAAAATTGTGTGTGTGTGTGTGTGTGTGAGTGTGTGTGTGTGTTCAGATAAGAAACCATTTTTACCACTTTCACTACATGAAGGGTCTTCAAAAAGCTTGGGAGAAAATTTATCCTCTTGTCATTCCACTTTTGCACGAACTTTTTAAAGCATCCTCATAGATTAAGTAGAAAGGTGTGCTGCTCCTTGAACTAAGAAAATTTGGTAACAGACTAAAGACATAGCCTTCATGCGTTTATGACCTCAAGATAAATTAATATTTGTTCTGCTCTGATTGACTGATTGATGGGAAAGGGTTAAATGGATTACAATGCTAAATGAGATGATTTTTCATGGGTTAACTTTTCAAGATAACATTTCCCAATCCACTGCAAGACTGAATGAACTGACTGGTTTGATTTGGATTGGTTTGGTTTTAAATCTATATACTAATTCATTAAACCTCTTTTTTTCCTAATTCATTAAACTTTAAGAAAAAAAATCCTTCAACTTTCTTAAATGAGCATGCACTTTCCCAGACGCAACCCGCAGCATCTATTAAAAAAACCCCAACAGATTTCTATAGGTTTTTCCAGGGAAGAGTCAGCTCTAATTAACTATAATTTTGTACATATTTTGTTTTTCTACTATGCCGAAAGAATAGCAGGGGGTTAGCCCTGCAGAAAAGAAGATTATTAAAACTTTAATAACCTGAGCCTTTGAACCTTTCCAAATTCTTTACAATTTTCTCACATTACCGGCCCAGATGTCTGCATAGAGCTAGAAGGCCAACCTCAACTTTCTGTTTACGAGTTTATTCCCCCTATTTATCACCCCTTAAAAATCCCAACAACAACAAAACGAGGAACGTGCAGTCATTTAACAGCTCCTCCAAGCGAAGGGCTTAGGTTCTCTTAAAAATAATTTTTCAAGAATAATTTTTATTCATTGTTAAGTTCAATATTTCCAACAGCAAACTCTTTCTTCCCTGCTGCTTGAGGTACATTGTTCGGCAGCCTAGCAACACAGCAGGTCAATCACAGCATTCTTTTCAGTCAAGCTACTGAGCTTCAAACGACTGAAAAGAGAGTTCACGCTGGAAACTTGAACTCTCCAGTTGTGACACAAGAAAGACCCGCAGGAAGGCGTCTCTTAACGCCATTACTAACTGCTTGCTGTTCACTGAAGAAGGAGAGATTGGCATACAGCAATGAGGGTGGTAGACTTGCCTCACAGAGAACGCCGTATGGGAGCTCTACTGGTATTACACCAACTCCAGACACTGGGCTGACCCTCACAACCTCCTCATAACCAGGCCTAGCCTTCTTTTTAATAAGGGATTCTTCAAGCAAGCCCACTGCCACCGCGCGGAAAGGCTCCACTTCGAGAACCTCAGAGGAATGTGGGCAAATGTGGTCAATGGCACTCCTCAAAAAAGCATCTTCAAAGGCAGCCCGCCAACCTTCCTCTTCTTTCACTTTCCACTGAACAGAATTCTGGGGTGACAGCTGCCATTCAAGCAGCCACCATAAGACAGAGACGGAAAAACGACAGGAGGATAGGGCCCTGGGGACCATAGAATACCTTTCCAGGTATGGAAGCTCTAACTCCAGAGTGGTCTTCTATGAAGATAAGAAATAAACATCTTTAATGTTTCATCCACAGCTATATTTAGATATGTATTTACTTAATGTGACAAAGCCTCATCTTCACTCACAGATTGCTGAATAACAAGGAGTCAAGGTGGTCTAGGGGGTTATACCTTGGACTGCTAACCTCAAGGTCAACATTTTGAGTCCCACAAGCATTCCTAGGGAGATCAATGAGACAGCTTGCTCCTGTAAAGATTTGCAGCCTGGGGAACCCCATAGGGCTGTTCTACTCTCATCTACACGGCCTCTGGGAGTCGGAATCAACAGACCAGTGGGTTGGGTTTAGGTCTGTACAGCAGTAAAATCCCTGTGGTCATGTGTACAAAGCGTTGGGCTGCCAACCACAAGGTCAGTGGTTCAGACCCACCAGCTGCTCTGCCAGAGACAAACGAGGTTTATCAACTCCCATAAAGGGTCGTGATGAGTCAGAAGCGACTCAAGGGCAGTGGGTTTGATGTGGTTGGTTTTATGTAGCACACTCCTCTGCTAGCTGAGAAAGAGAAAAGCCCTTCCTAACATCTAGAAGGTATCTTCGTTCTGTCCTCAGGTCTGGCTGTTGTTCTATTGAAAGTCGGCAATTGCAAATCCCATGAGCAGCGTGGATGAAGACGAAAATAAGACCATTCTAACCAGGTCTGAACTCAGACAAAGCATGAAAATTGTCCAGCCACAAAGTGCCAGGCATTCCTCTCCCCTGGCTAATGGGAGTGACGGCTGCTGCTTTAGCAATCACAGCTCCAGCATTGCTTCATTCCTCCCACCTTCTAGAGAAAATGTCTGGCGAGAGCCAATTATCAGATGAACGCCATGTCCTAAAAGCATCCCATTCACACCAAATTCTTATGTCTTTAAATCCCTACCTCCAATCTTGTGACACAAGTCCTTCCTAAAGCTGTTTGGGGTAGAGGGGGCAACAGTGTAGCAGAATTCTTATAGTAGAATCCAGATGTAGGATTATTGCCTTCCATGCAGAGACCTGGGTTCCATTCCTCGCCATGTGCAGCCACCACTTGTCCACCCCTGGAGGGTGTATGATACTGTGCTATGGAAAAGGTTCCAGTGGAACTTCCTTACTAAGATGGACTAGGAAGAAAGGCAATCTGCTTCTGGAAATGAACCAATGGCCACAAAGGTTATTTGGACCGTGGACCACAGGGACGGCACAGGCCCAGGTAGCAACTGATTCCACGGTGTATGGGGTTGCCAAGTCTACAGAGGCTCACAACAAAGGCACCTTCTTCCTTCGTGGAGGCTCCACTGTGCCCATCCTCCTTTCTTGCAGTAGATCAATAGGGCCAATTAGTTCACCTACAGGTGGGTTCCTGGAGGTCTTCTGAAGGTGGGCATTGATGAAGCGATACTTGTGCCTCCCCACAAGTCCCAAACTAAAACCAATCTAGCCACCATATCAGCCCATGATTCAAATGATCCCACCCCAATGGGAAGTCACGATTTTGGTCAACATACTCCATCCATCAGGAAACCAAAACACCAATTTGACTCATTAAGTCAGTCCCTTGTGCCACTGTCAGGACCTGGTACTGACTCGGTGTGAAGCCTCACCCTACAGTAAGGTTATAATCATTACGAGCTCCACCCACAGCTCCTTGAAGTGCAGACAGTCCTTCCATGGCAGAAACAGGTAGAGGCTGGATGTGGTGTACTCTTTTCTCCTTCTTTATCCTTGACTTCCTTTCCTGTCTTCTTTTTCTCTCATTCTCTCCTTATTTTGCTCTCTGTTCTCTGCACAGCTAAGCTTCAAACCTCCCCAGGATGTCTGACTTCATTCACTAAGAAGTCTATGGAGGACTGAGCACAATCCTGGACTAAACTGGTTGTTCGTTCCCATAATCCACTGGCAGGTCTGTCTCTGGACTGACTGACAATTTCCTGCCATGATTGGACCCGGTCACACTTTCTGGTGCCCCTCCCCCACGAGCTCCCATTCTTGGCCTCATCATCTCACCAAAAGACCCTTTTGAGTGTCCTGAAAGATGAATGTGAGAGATGATTCGATAGCTCTTCTAATTTCTGTTCTTTCTCACTGCTTCCTCCTCTGGTCCACAGGCCACATCCACACAATAAACCTTAGCTGTAGTACCCTAGCTGTATCGCCCAACTCAATGGCACCACTGTCAAGACCCACCAGGCAGATGGAGACTATTCGGAGCCTCTCACTGCCATCCAGTCAAAGACGACTCACGGAAACCCAACATTGGGGAGGGTAGGACTGCACCTGTGGGCTTCTGAGACTGTAACTTTTTTTTCTCTCTTTTATTTTTCAGGTCTTTTTTTTTTTTTTTTTTAATTTTTGGCATCACTGCCTCTGGTGATCATGGAGTGCTGCTCCTGAGAGCCGCGGCTGGATTTGAACCGCCAAGCCCACAGGCCGCAGTCCCACACTCAATCACTTACGCCACCGGGGCTCAGCCCTTCTCTCTTTTTTTAAAAATAAATAATTTTATTGAGAACTCTTACAGCTCTTTCTATACCAATTTTTTGGGGTGTTTTAGTTTTGTTTTGTTTTGGGGGCATCACTGTCTTACAGCTCTTATAACATTCCACACAAGGCTGAGCCCCGCTGGTGTGTTTGAGTGCAGGACTGTGGCCCGCAGACTTGGCAGTTCAAATCCAGCGGTGGCTCTTAGGAGCAGTGCTGGGTAGCTCCCATGACCACCAGAGGGCAGTGGTGCCCCCCTTCAAAAAAAAAAAAAACATTCCATACATCAATTGTATCAAGCATATTTATACATATGTTGCCATCATCATTTTCTAAACATTTACTTTCTGGTTTGAGACCCTGGTATCAGCTCCTCTTTTCTTCCCCTCCCTCCTCCCTCCACTCCCCTCATGACCCCTTGATAAATTATAAATTATTTTCATATCTTACACCAACCGCTATCTGCTTTCTTGCACATTTCTGTTGTTCATCTCCCTCAGGGTGGGGAAGTTATGCATCACCATTAGTTTCCCCTTCCTCCTCTCCTTCTTCCCACCTTCTCCCTGTCCTTCTGGTATCCCTACTCCCATTTCTGTTCCTGTGGGATTTATTTCACCTGGATTCCATGTGTACCCGTGTACATACTCTGGTCTGGCCAGAACTGAAAGTCAGGGCTTGGGTCATGATGGTGGGGGGTGACGAAGCCTCAAAGAACCAGAGGAATATTGTGTTTCATCGGAGCTATGTTGCACCCGGATTGACCCATCCCTTTCTTGCGGCAACCTTCTGGGAGGGGATGTCCCACTGTCTACAGATGGGAGACTAACTTTTTTTGTTTGTCTGTTTGTTTTGTTGGGGGGGGAGGGGCATCACTGCTCTCCGGTGGTCGGAGTAGGAGGCCCAACCCCACTGCTGGAATTGAACCTCCGTCCCAGTGGGCCACAGTCCCGCGCACAACCACTACGCCACCGAGGCTCATCCCAGGAGACAAACTTTTTTTTTTTTGAGACTAACTTTTTAAAGGAGTGGAAAGCCTTGTCTCTCTCCTGCATACATTGCCTCTGGTACAAAAAACTTTTTGAGCATTTTCTTCCTCACTTTATATGAGTATAAATGCTAAAAAATATTAGAATATGATCTAATTCTTTTTTTTGGGGGGGGGGGGCATCACTGCTCTCCGGTGGTGGGAATAGGAGGCCCAGCCCCACTGCTGGAATTGAACCTCTGTCTCAGTGGGCCTCAGTCCCGCGCACAACCACTACACCACCGGGGCGCAGCCCCATCTAATTCTTAAGAATAAGAACTTCGATATTCTTTGGCTCTCCCACCCCCACCTGCCTACTGACCTAAAACAACTGCATCCAACAAGCCCTGTGTCGTGGAGCTGGTTCCAACTCAGAGGTCCAGAAAACACGGAAGACCTGCCGAAGGGGATAGTCAGACAGCTACAGTTCTCTCAAGAGGAGCAGCTGGTGGGTTCGAACCTCTGACCTTGCAGTGAGCAGTCAAGGGTATGACCGCTGATGCCCCAGAACGCCACCTAGAAAGTCAAAAACCCAAACCAAACCCACTGCCGTCCACTCCACCCTGAGACTTCTCCAACCTATAGTGTGCTTCTAAGACTGCGAACCCTTACAAAGCCGGAAGCCTCATCTTTCTCCCACAGAGTGGCCAGTGGGTTGGAACTGCCAACCCTGCCCATAGCAGTCCAACCTTGAATTTAACCCTCCCGGTCTCTGAGAACAAGAGTAGGTGCTAAGTCAATGGTGGTTCCAAGGCTCAACTAATCACCTCTGCTTTTGTAAAAAGACAAGGGAGCCCTTACCAGCCTGGGGGACCCAAACATGACCAAGAGAGAAGTATCAGAGCTGAAAGTGTGAACATCCAATTTCTACAAGACTGTGGAGCACAGTCGGGGCCCAAATTCCACCTGCGGAGCATCTAGTCAGTTGGAGGCTCTGGCAGCTCCCCTCTAGCCACAGGCAAAGGATTCTAACAGCTTTACTGTCAGACATGAATGACTGTAAGCGTGATTATGGTGGAGAGAAACATAGTACAATATAAGACTTGGTCAGCTGATCTCCCTCTGACCCGACCTAAATTTGCTCTAGGCTCAAGCATGTCTGGCTTGTTCCATGAGAGAAGTTTCTTCTCTGGCCTTTGAAATATTGCTGGTGGTCTTTTCTTTATTTGTCTGTATTTTTATCTTTATTTTCTTCTTGCCTTTTTATCATTGTTGTTGTTGCTTCTGTGTGGTTTCTCCATTTGTAAAGCGCAGGCGTGGCTGCATAGAGACAAGATCTGATGCAATGATTTAACAGGGATGTGGGTGGGATGATGGTGGTGAAGGGGATTGAAAAGCAAAGAAGGAATGTGGGAGAGGGAAGGGAGCACGGGATCAGATTGTGATGATGTAGATGCAACTCTTTTTAAAAGCCATTTCACCATGGAAGTGTATAAGAAGAAAGAAAAATAATAAGACTTGATCAATGGTTACCACAGGGAAAGGAGAAAGAGTTGTCTGTTTAGGATACATTGAATTTATGTTAATGGTAGTGGAATCATTTTTGAAAAGATATCAAAAATGGCTGCACCACACAGAGTGTAATCAATGGCACTGAATTACACGGTAGAAGTTGTGGGACTGGAGAATGCTAAGTGTATTAGATTTTTGCCACAATTAGAAAAATATGATTGAATGAATAACAAGGAAGGGGAAAATTCTAGAATGGAATGTGGTGATAATTGTACAACTCTCCTTGATATGATTGAATTACTGAATTGCATGACACGTGGGTGAAGTGCTAATAAGACTGTTCAAACAAACAAACAAAAATTAAGGTAACCCTAGAGGGCACTTTAACCAACTAGGAGAAAAATTCACAGGGTGGGCAAGGGAGACATGAGAAAAAGACAGGGGTCCTTGTGTTGTGTAGGGAAGGGAATGGTGGCGCTAACCACAGTCCCACCACACCATGCCCAGGAGGCAGATATCTGGCACACCTGGGAGACTGCTCTCCCCTAGCCTGAGGTCCTAGTTCAGGGGCCGGCAAAGTCTTGAGACCGAAGAGCCAATCCTGTCCCTCCTCACAACTTCCAAATCACTCAAGAGCCTTCAGTATGTTTTTCCAAACAAAGGAACTCCCCATGATCTGAAATAACCACCTTCAAATGTTGTCCACGTGACTTCAGAGCTGCACGCTCACACAGAGAGATCCTCACCTGGCTTGTGAACCACACTTTGCCGCCACTGTCCTAGTTCATCAAAGTGGCTTTTCCCCGTCTGCCACTGGATGCGTACAGTCTTGTGGGTGTTACGTGGGTGTGTACTTCCCTCTCCATGTCCTGACCCACAGCGCTCGGGGACTCCTAGTCTCGAAGCCGTGCAGAGTAGAACTGCCCTAGAACGTTCCCAAAGCCGTCCTCCTGATCCAAGCAGGCTGCTTGTCTTCCTCTTTCAGGGCCTCAGGTGGGTGACACCGAGAGGATGCACGTCTCATAAACCCAGACTTCCTTCTGTGATGACAGCAAATCCGACACAGATGCCTCAGCCCGGACCTCTCTTGAGTGATCGAAACCGGGTTAAGCCGTCTCAAAGAGCGTGCTTCTCCCACCATCGGCCTGCACCACCAGGGACAACTCCCACCGCTCCATTCCAAAACCCTGGCCTTTCACTTTCTAGTTCTCCTTCTCCTAAGCTTGACGTGAGTGCTCTCTGGGAGTGACACCCAGAGATTCCTATCTGCTCTGTCCCTCCCTTGGATCCGAACTGGTCCCCTGACTCAGCGCGTGGAGAAGTGCTCAGATCAACCACAGACCCTCCCCAAACGAACTGTGCTTACTTTGGATCCCTGTTGATTAGAGCCTTGTGCCCGTTAGTTTACCTCTCTCTACCAGCTACACACACACACACCATATATATGTGTGTATATATGTATATATATATACACACACATATACATACACACACACACCACACACACACACTAGCTAATATAATAGATACACATATATATAGTGTGTAATATATATACTACACAATAGCTAATATAATATAGATAAACATATATGTATATGAACCTGACGGCAATGGGTATACACTAGCTAAGATAATATATACACATATATAAACTTGATGGCAGTGGACATAGATATTATATTAGCTACCGTATACTATGTATGCATATATATATATACATATATATGTATCTATACCCATTGCCATCAAACCAATTCCAACTCATAGTGCCTCAGTAGAACAGCCGCGTAGGGTTTCCAAAGCTTAATCGTCACACAAGCGAGCTACCACATCTTCCTCTTTCAGAACCACTGATGGATGCAGCATATGTAAGATATTTCTGTATAGGACCTCTTTTTGCTCACTTTCCTGAGGGGCAAAAACAGTACTAATGCAGGGGTTCGAGTCTGCATGCGTTGAACCCTCCCTGCAGATGGGAACTTTGCACAACACCGTCTTCGCCTTCTTTCTGCGGACTTGCCTCCTGCCACGTAAAGGTTCTCCCCATTCTCCCACTGCTGAGACCTAAACCCTGCAACTCTCCTGGGCCCCTCTTCCTCACACGTACTACCAAGCCCGTGCCACCAGCACATCCCATGGATTCTTCCAAATACCCACAAGCATGAGATCTTCTCTCCGCCTGGTTGCAAACCACCATCATCACTCCCTGCACTGCGCTTTTTTTTTTTTTTAAGAATTTGAACAAGGTGGCTTTTATTGTAAAGCACAGAGTGTGTTGTGGTTCTCTTTCCATTCTTTCCTTTTTTAAAAAATCATTTTATGGGGGGGCTCGTACAACTCATCACAATCCATACATCCATCCATTGTGTTAAGCACCTTTGTACATTTGTTACCCTCATCATTCTCTAAACATTTGCTTTCTACTTGAGCCTTTGGTATCGGCTCCTCCTCTTTCCCCTCCCTCCCCACTCCCCTGGCCCTCATGAACCCTGAATAATTTATAAATTATTATTTTGTCATGTCTTATATTGTCCGATGTCTCCCTTCACCCACTTTTCTGTTGTCCATCCCCCAAGAAGGGTGTTAAATGTAGATTCTTGTCATCAGTCCCCCCTTTCTACCCCAACTTTCCTCTACCCTCCTGGTATCTGTGCTGTGTTTTAATAGCTTTCCAAACAGTCTTGCTGGCTCCCCCTGAGACTACCCCCCACCCACCTCAGCCAATTCTCAGCACAGCAGCCTGTGCAGTCTCACAGAGACATTCATCAAATCATGTCCTTCCTCCGCAAGAAACCTTGCAAAGGATCCCTGCTCAGACAGAACAAAAGGTAAAGTCCCCAATATCTATACCACACAATATACATACTACCCCTGGCTCTCTGAGCTCAGACTGAGCCGCCCACCCTTCTCTTTGTCACTTCTCTCTCCACCGCGACCACCTCGTGGCAGTGACCCAAGGGCCCAGGACTCTCCACCTAAGGCCTTTGTCCTGTGCCTTCCCATCCTCCAGGTGTCTGCACCTAGCACCTTGCTACCAGAGTCTGTGGGGCTGTTCACCATTAGGTCGGTGCCTCAAAACCAGCAGCCACTCCAAGGAAGAAAGCGGAGGTTGTCTCCTCCCAGACACAGCTGCAGGCTCCGAAATCCTGCACGGCAGTGAGTGCCAACCTGTCCTATGGGGTCCCTGTGCTATTCTGAAATAACAGCAACACACCGGCATTCCCTAGTTGCCTCTGCTTCATTTGATCCCTACCACGCCACCCAGCCTTCTCTGTCTGTCTATCTGTCTCTCCCCCACAGAACACACGCTCCAGGCCAGAAAGCATCCTGGCCCAACTGAATTCCCTGCGCTGTTTCTCGTCCCTAGAACAGGGCCTGCCATGCAGTAGGAGTTCAGGAAATAGGGCAGGAATGGTTCCCTGCGCTTCCATCAGAAACACCAATTAGGAACACACTGGCTGTCTGGGATGAGAGCATCGCTCCCTCCCGAGCCGGCTTTTGTTCCCGGGAGATAGCCATCAGAGAAACCTGTGGTGAGCACTCCACTCCGGAAAGAACTGCCTGATTTTCTCCTCAACTCGCCCTATCAGACTTTGCCCATCTTGGAGCCGGGAAGTCTCTGGTGACTGTTTCATGTTGTTCTTTTTTTTTTTTTTCACCTCCTTCGTTTACCAGCTGGTGATTTTCCAGAGAATGACGAGTGACGCCAGGGTTTGACAGATGGGAGAACTGGGCAGGGTGCTCTGTCAGGTTGCAACCAGCACCACAGCTGATGTTGGAGTTTATGAACTCTTGCTTTTATGCCTCTCCTTCCTGGCTCTGTTTTCCTCCATCCTTCCTGCTACCCCCTGACATCGCCAATGGCCTTGCCGGCCCCCCGCTGGGAGGTTCTGACTGTCTCTAAGCGGTAGCACAAAGACCTGTCCCATCAAACATCAACTTTGTCTTCCAGTGGCCCTACCAGTTTCAACTACAGCCCACAGAAGCCCCCTTGATGGCCCCAGAGGCAAAAGTAGGGGGTCTCAGAAAACAGACTTCAAGGACTAACTCAGCCCATGCTGGGCCTGATCTCCTTCTACAATTAACCCACCCCCACCTTCCTCTTAGAAGAAGGAATCCTTCTTCCCTGGCTACAATCTTCCACTCACCTCTTGGAAAACCCTAGTCAATCCCAACAATTGATCTCAGTCTGAGGCAAAGAGGAGGTAATTAAATTTATTTACATAGGGCCTGTGTCACAGAGCCAAAAACTAAACCTCCCCAGAAGATATATACATTTTTTTTCTAAAACCATTTATATAATACAGATATCACATCACTCCATAATTCAATCACATCAGGCCAATATTGCACAAATGTTAATACAGTTTGGAAACATTGTCTTCCTTCTTGAACTCCTTGATATCAGCTCACCTTTACCCCCATTGTAAACCCCAGGAACCCTTATTCTACTTGTTGTTCATCAATCCTGAGCTTCATATATGGAAAACCAGGAAAAAAATAACAAAAATTCAAGAGGGCTACCACCCACAATGGCAAGATGTATCAGAGATAAACCCCAATATGGAAACACCACAGAGAGAGAGAGAGAGAGAGAGAGTTGAAAACTAAATCAGGCCCACCATGTATGGGGAAGGAAGGAGGCAAGATCAAGTAACAAGGTTTTAACAGATCAGGTCAGGTGTATCACTTTGATCTCCTATAGCCATCTCTCCAATCATTCCTGTTTAATAAATAGTTTATTCCCATCCCTCCCGCATGGGTAGAGGGGATCATCAGAGGCTGTAGATTTCCACTGTAGAGCTTACAAATGTATCTTGGGCTTGAAGAGACCAGAGGAACAAGCTAGAACTCACCAGTGCACAAGCCTGCCTAGGTGTGAGGATAGGTTTATTATGCCAACCTGGCCAATGGGAGCATGTGGGATTAAATAGGTCGCAGTTTGATTGGAGGGCAAAGAGAAGGACTTACGGTGTATTACCTGCTTCACAGAAGTGAGCTGAACTGAACCCTCTGCATAGCTGTGTGGACGGATTGGCTGTTATATTCCTTCTTGCTAATCTATATACTCATAAGTGTCCTGGTTTTGTTTCTCTAGAGGACTCTGCCTCACACACTAGGTTGGTGGGACCAGAAGAGCTAGAAGGGAAGTACGGAGGTTGTCATCCCAGTGAGAACACAATTAATATGCCACTGGACATGATGTGCAGAAACTGGGAGCCCGTTTTGCTGTGTACATCTTCCTCACCTTTGCACATTGTTATACAATAAAATATAATATTTTGGGCTGAGCCCCGGTGGCATAGTGGTTATGCGCGGGACTGCGGCCCACTGGGATGGAGGTTCAATTCCAGCTCCCAGGAGCAAAGGCTGGGCCTCCTACTCCCACCACCTGAGGGCAGTGATGCCTAAAAAAAAAATTAAAAAAATAAAAAATAAATAATATTTTATGAAATAAAATGTGGTCTCTTATACATTATAATCTTTTTTTAAGCATGCTCCATTATCATTGTACTGGGCACTTGGGCCACTTGTGGAAAAGGCAGATTCCCCCATCTGTCATGGGCCAATGGAGTCTCGGCTAAGGGGCAGCATGGAGGGATGGAGGGATGGGGGATGTGGGAGCTGAAGGTGCTGGGAGTGTGTCTGAGGGGGACGTGAAGTAAGAGATGAGAGTGAGGCAGGGCGAGATGTTTTCAAAATTGCACAGGTGAGTCAAGCAGGCATTTACCTACATGTTTACAGTAGAGGCATGTGTGACAGGCTGGCCTTTGGAGAATTTCTGGTAACAACAACCACCTACCCTGATGACAGATCAAACTCCCACTCACCTACCTGAGTAAGCCCCAGTCCTAAAATGGTGCTCCAATCTGCATTTTTGGCACTTCCACCCTGCTCAATGAGTCAAGGGACACTTTAGCATGTTCATATTGAACATAGTGAATCCTTCAGGAGCTCAAAACCAAGTCCTTCTCTTGCTGTCAGAAGAAAGGAAGTGTGATGAAAACCAAAGACACACGAAGTCAATGATTCTAGCAGCCTAATGGACCACACCAACACCAGTGTCCATAACCCTGATAACAGAAGAACTGGATGGTGTCCAGCTTCCCCGACCACCTGTTCTGAAAAGGATCACACTAGAGGTCCTGGGTAGAGTGAGAGAAAAATGTAGAACAAAGCTCAAAATCAGTATAACAAACAAAAAAAGACCAGTCTTAATGGTTGGCTACTTACTGGTGAAACCCAAGGCTGTGAGCCTTATTCACCCTTCTGGTCTGAAAGTGAATCCAGCCCATGGCTTACTTGTCAGGGTTTTATTCATTGTCTGCCCCTCTACTGGCCCCTCCCAAGCTCTCCAGTACCCTCCAGACTCACCCTAGGGTATCTGGGTCTATACTCTGAACCAAAAGTAACCCTGAAACCCTTTCCTATATGACAGCAATGACACTTTCTTGTCTGCCTGGACCGCAGAAGCACCTGCAGATGGCCCTGACCCAGCAATGGACCTTCAGAGGATGGAACAAATGACCCTCAGTTATAACAATGGGAAAAAAGACTCCCAATAGGATGCTAGTTGGGACGCACAGAAATTGGGCCCTTCAGCCTTAGCTGGTGGGCCTGTAAAATGGTAAGTGTTTGTGGAAAGGTTTAGTGGTTCCTCAAAAACTCGAGAATTCCCATGCTGCCATTGGGTGCACTGAAATCAATTCTAACTCCCACCTACACCCTTACCCAAGGCCACCAGGTTAATTCTAACTCGTAGGGATGATACAATACAGAGTCAAAAAATGTGTACATCCCGGGGGCGGGGGAGGGGACCAGTAAGGGGGGGGGGCGGGTTTCTCCTGCAGAGTCAATGCTAAGTTCAACCTTCCAATGCTTCACATAGCAGCTAAGCTCTTAGCCATTTTATCATCAGAATTACCCTGCGAACCCACAGTTCCAGGCCTTTGCCCAAGAGATTTGACAGCAGGGACTCAGACAGCTTCTCAAATGGATGTTCATTGCAACATTATTCACAATAGACAAAAGGTACAACAACTCAAGAGACCATACAAGGGTGAGTGGGTAAATAAATTAAGCAAAATAATTCACCATAAGGCTATTCTGTCATCAAGAGGAATGAAGTGCTAAGAAATGCTACATGTTTGAGCCTGAAAAGCATGAGGCAGAGTGCAGTCAGACACAATAGGCAAACAACCTACGATCCGACTTACATGAAATATCTAGATGAATGGTAACCAAAGTTTCTCCTGATCACCAGGCCACGGTGGAAAAGGTCAGGGGGGGTTACGGCTTCAGGGGCACTGAATTTCTATTATAGGTGTTAAAAAAATTGGAGGCAGATTGTGGTGATGTTTCTACAACATCATTAGAACATGTTTCTACAACATTTCTACACCAGCATAATTAGCATCATTCAATTGCATATGTAAAAAATGTTTGAAATGACACATCTTTATAATATGTTTTTTTAACCACAATAAAAAGAAGAACTGAAAGCCTCTCCATGGTTGACAAGGGCTCCACAGAGAAGCAGGTGGAGCAGGAAAGAGATGAGTAAGTGAAGCACAAACATTTAGACCGGTACGTGCTGTGCTGGTGAACATGCGACATTCTGCACTTATCAGAGCTCACACAACAGGATAGTACATCAATGTAAACTATGGATTTTAATAAACAATTAGCTATCAATGTTGGTTGATCAATTATGGCAAATGTATCACAGGAATCCATGGCATTCCTAATGGAAAAACTCTGGGCTTGGCCAACAGGGGGTTGTATAGGACTCTCCTGGGCTTTCTGGGCAATTTCTCTGTTGAGTTAAAACCGATCTAAAAACAAAGTTTAGGTTCTAAATTTAAAATATAATAAATCTCAGAGACGATTAATCATGGACAAGACAAGATGGCAGCATCTGAGAAGCTAAAGGAGCCGGACCAGAAGCCCCATGACACTGCCCTGATGGAGCCAGACTTCTGAAGCTGGAGAGGCCACGTGGGGACCCCTACCAGCAATGAGTTGCTTCTACCACCACTGGATGCTGTTGATGGACCCTGAGCCTTGGAAGCGAGGAGCCATGGAGAGATCCCTGCCAGTACTGGGATTCTGCACCCACTGACCTGTGACTTCGTGAGTCGGAAGGAGACATTATAGACTGGTATCAGGCATATGGGCTAATATCAGACTTATGACTTTGAACTGGATTGGGCTGGGATGCTTTCTCAGTCTTCCATTTCTTTTGTATATAAACCCTTTCCTTATATCCATATGCGTGTCTATGAAATTTGTTCCTCTAGTCTACCCAGACTAACACAGTGCATATATATTGGGGGGGGGGGGGCATCACTGCTCTCCGGTGGTGGGAGTAGGAGGCCCAGCCCCACTGCTGGAATTGAACCTCCATCCCAGTGGGCCGCAGTTCCGCACACAACCACTACGCCACCGGGGCTCAGCCCCCACTGTGCATATATTTATAGATTTAATATTAATGTAGCAGATGGACATTGGGCCTACACTCAAGTATTCCCTCAATGCAAGATTACCTTGTTCTATTAAACTGACATTCCATGATGCTCACCTTCCCAACATGATTACTGAAGACAAATGAGTACATAAGCAACTGTGGTGAAGAAAGTTATTGGTGTCTGCCTATCAAAAGATATAATGTCTGGGGTCTAAAAGGCTTGAAGGCAAACAAGCAGCCATCTAGCTCAGAAGCAATAAAACCCACTGTGGCAGTCATGTGCCTATGTTAATTTCATGATTGAGAAGTAGGGGTGGAATCTGGCCTGTTAATCTGGAGATAGCCATTGAGCAGCCAATGAGGCTTCTGTGTGGGCATGGCTTTCTCCTGAGACATCTGGGAAATCTCGCAATATTTCCCTCATGGAGATCAGAGGCTATCTCCCCAGTTATTGGGAGTTAGTCTCAGAGACAACGAACTATGGACAAGACAAGATGACAGCATCCAAGAAGCTGGATGAACTGGAGGAGAAGGTACAAGGCCTTACCCTGATGGAACCAGGCCACTGAAGCTGGAGAAGCCACGTGAAGACCGCTGCCATTGCTGAGTTGCTTCTACCACCACTGGATGCTGTTGATGGAGCCTGATTCCTGGAAGCAAGGAGCCCTGGGGAGACCCCTGCCGGCACCAGGACTCTGCACTGACTGGCCTGTGTCTTCATGAGTCAGACTTTATAGACTGGTATCGGGGATATTGGCTACTATCAGACTTATGATTTTGAAGTGGACTGGGCTGGGATGCTTTCTTAATGTCCCATTCCTCTTGTATATAAACCTTTTCCTTATATCCAAAAAAAATATATATATATATAAAATAAACCTCAAAACTCTTAGAGAGAAGGTGACACTCCATCTAATCATCCAAAATATCCCACAGAAGACAGAGAGAGGAGGCCTGGTAGGGTTTAATCAAGGGCAATGTAATCGAGAGGAATTACTGAAACCTAAATGAAGGCTGAACATCATGGGATAAGAGGTCAGTAAAATGAAATAGAGGAAAGAACTAGGAGGCGAAGGGCATTTATAGAGGTTTAAATACAAGCATGTTCATATGCAAATATATTTACATATGACAATGGGGAAATAGATCTTTGTGCATATTTATAGGTTTAGTATTAAGATAGCAAATGGACATGGGCCTCTACTCAAGTATTTCCTTAATGCAAGAACACTTTGTTCTATTAACCTGGCATTCCATGATGCTCACCTTCCCAACACAATTGCTGAATACAAATGAGTGCATGAGCAAATGTAGTGAAGAAAGCTGATGGTGCCCAGCTATCAAAAGATGTGGTGTCTGAGGTCTTAAAGACTCGAAGATAAACAATCAACATCTAACTAAGAAACAACAAAAGCCACATAGAAGAAGCACACCAGCCTGTGTGATGATGAGGTGTTGACAGGATCAGGTATCCGACATCAAAGAACAAAAAACCCTATCATTGTGAATGAGGGGGAGTGCAGAGTGGAGATCCAAAGCCCATCTGTAGGCAACTGGACATCCCCTTAACAGAAGGGTCTCAAGGAGGAGACGAGTCAGTAAGGATGAAGTATAGCAGCGATGATACAACTTTCCTCTAGTTCTTTAATGCTTCCTGCCTCTCCCACCCCCCACTACTGTGATCCTAATTCTACCTTACAAATCCGGCTAGACCAGGGTATGTACAGTGGGACAGATAAGAGCTGGAAACACAGGGAATTCAGGACAGATAAACTCCATAGGCTCAATAATAAGAGTAGCAAAACAAGGAGGGGAAGGGGAAGGTTGGAGAGAAAAGGGGAACTGATCACAATGATCTACATATAAACCCCTCCCTGAGAGGTGGACAACAGAGAAGTGGGTGAAGGGAGCTATCACACAGTGTAAGACATAAAAATATTAATAATTTATAAATTATCAAGGGTTCATAAGGGAGGGAGCAGGGGAGGGGAGGAGAGGGGGCTTGGTGAGGCACTGTTATCAAGGGCTGAAATAGAAAATGTTTTGAGAATGATGATGGCAACAAATGAACAAATGTGCTTGATACGATGGATGGATGGATGGATGGATGGATGGATGGATGGATGGATGGATTGTGATAAGAGTTGTATGAGGCCCCAATAAAATTATTCTTTTTTAAAGAAGAAGAAGAAAGAGGGAGCATGTTTTGTACATAAATCAGCTCTAGGCCCATTGGTTGGGGCATATCAAGAGTCACTGCAGACTTGGTTCAAAGGCTTTGACTCCGCGAGACTCTTGGTGTGACTCTTATGATGTGTGTGTGAGACAAGAGACAGAGAATGGGTGGAAAGATACCACGAGTCTCTCATTCCTTTCCTTCCGATCACCCAGATTATGTGTCTTGCTTCCAAAAGTAAAAAATAAAATCCTTAAAAGGGAGTGTTGTGTGTAGGTGTGTGTTGAACCATAAAGTATACATTCTCTTTTTAATAGCTGTTTTGACTTATGACTCATACAGCATACACTTTGACAGTCCAGTCGTATTGAAAAGAGTTACACATTTTCCTTACAACCAGTTCTAGGACACTTTCTTCCTGGTTGTACTCATTGCTACTCCCTACTTCCCTCCAACCTTCCCTCCCAGACACCCAATAAGCCATTAATCCAGTTATGTCTCTATCATATATCTATCCTGGATGTCATATACCGGAACACACGCCCCAAAAAGCAAAAATGTTTGGAAGACCAACAACAATAATGAAATAAATCAGGGGGGGAACCTCAATTCAAAAAAGGGGGGGCAGGAAATATTAAAAACTAAAACAACTTTTAAGTGGGTCAAAGGGGAGATCAAATGATCAGGTCCTATTACATTCTAACCCAATGGCATCTGCCATCGTCGAGTTTATAATACTCTCTAGTGGATATCAAGGCTATTGTGCATCATCTTCTGCTGGATGGACCCCGATCCTGGGCTCAAGTAAGCCTGCCTCCTCCATGATGCACTCTTGATCACCTCATGGGCCTCTCGATGATCAGGGCTTCCAACACACGTGCATCACCTTCCTAGGATTATTCATTATTGAAAAGACCTGGATGATTTCGTTTCGCTTTATTCTCTAGACTAGACACTGAATTTTGCATTCAAATTTAGTAACGTTTCTGATGTTATGAGGAGACTTCCAAATGTTTATAGATAATTTTATTATCTCTTAATTCCACTTTTCCATGAATCCCCTGTGTGTGCCATATGATAGATATCATGTCATATCATAATGATCATACCACACCACACCACATCATACATTATTATATCAGCAGTTCACCAGCTGTGGATCATGATCCCTTTGGGGGTCAAACAACCCTTTCAGAGAGTCGCCTGATTCATAGCAATGGCAAAATAACAGTTAAGAAATTGCAACAAGGGCTGAGCCCCGGTGGCGTAGTGGTTGTGCACGGGACTGCGGCACACTGGGATGGAGGTTCAATTCCGGCTCCCAGGAGCAAAGGCTGGGCTTCCTACTCCTACCACCTGAGGGCAGTGATGCCTAAAATAAAAAAATAAATAAATAAATAAAATTAAAAAAAAAAAAGAAATTGCAACAAAAATAATTTTATGGTTGGGGGGGTCACTACAACATGTATTAAAGGGTCACGGCATTAGGAAGATTGAGAATTGCTATATTATATCACATGTATATACTCTTTGTGGTACAGAGAGTTAATGTGCTGGACTGCTAATTTGAAGGCTTGATGTTTGAGTCTACCCAAAAGCCTCTTGGAAGAAAAGGCTGGTGATGTACTTTTTTTTAAATTAGCTATTAAAAAGGTCCTGGAGCATGGTCCTACTCTCAGCCACCCAGAGCTACCAAGAGTCAGAGTCAATTCAACAGGGACTGGTTCAGACTGAATCTTCCTAATTCAGAGTCTCCAAAAGTTGGACCCTGGACTGAGAAATGGCCATCACAAAAAACAAGCTTTGAGTGAAACTGCTTTCACGAAAAAATGCACTGTGACCAGAGAGACCCTTTCCAGGTGACACCACTGGGTGCATTCTGACCTTAAGCTCTACTGCAGAGATCTGAAGGCTTGGGAGAGCGACTAATGTAGGTTTTTGTACAGGTTGGTGTTCATTTGCTTTGTCATAAAGGAAAGAATATTATTTTGACTGCAGAAAATTTAAGAATAAAGTATATCCCACCAAAAATAATAAAGGTTAAAACAAGAAACAGATGGTTGGAAAATGTCAACCCCTCCTAGATGAACCTGTGAGGGGAAGGGCCAAAGCAGAGAAAATGTCGTGAAGCTTGGCAGCTGTGGAATCACCTAGTTTCAAGAGGAACCTTTGTGTTGGGCTCTTCAGCGTGGGACAAGAGTGACCAGGAGAGTCGTCTGATGTGAGTGTCCCCGGGCAGCCTTGGGCACATTGAGCGGTCAGCAGTCTTGGCTTGCCTGTCTCCACTATTTTCGTTGTCCTTGTCAGGTCCCAGTGATTCCACTCCAACTCTTGGCAGGAACCCAACCTACAACAAACATAGACACCCCCATGCCCATGCCATGCTCACAATTGCCCTTGTGTTTGAATTCATCGTTGCGGCCTCTGGACTGAGATCCCATGGTGGGTCTTCCTCTTTTCCACTGACCCTCTACTTGCCAAGGGTGATGTCCTTCTCCACGGACTGTTCTCTCCTAACAGTCTGCCCAAGGCATAAGGGATGAAGTCTTGGCATCATCACCTTTAGGAAGCATTCTGGATGGACTCCTTCCAAAGCATATTTGTTTGCTCTCTGGTAGTCCTTGGCTCTTTCAAAGACCTGGGTCAACACTATCATTCAAATGCATCAATGCTTTGATCCTCCTTCTTCACTGCCCCACTTTACCATGCATCTGATGTGACTGAAAATACCATGCGCGGGGCTGCAGCCCACTGGGATGGAGGGTCAATTCCAGCTCACAGGAGCAAAAGCTGGGCCTCCTACTCCCCACCACCAGAGGGCAGTGATGCCTAAAAAAAAAAAGAAAGAAGAAAGAAGAAAAGAAGAAAGAAAATACCATGGCTTGGATCAAGCACATGTTCATCCTCAAAGTGGCACCCAAGCTCTTCAAGGCTTTAAAAAGATTTGCCCGGTGCAGGATATTTTTTTCTTTTTGACTGCTGCTTCCATGAGCACTGATCGTTGGTCCAAGCAAAATTAAATCCTTGTCAATGTCAACATTTTCTCTATTTATCAAGATGCTGACTCAAAAGGCACGCAAAAATAATTCTTGACGGGCTGAGCCCCGGTGGCGTAGTGGTTGTGCACGGGACTGCGGCCCACTGGGACGGAAGTTCAATTCCAGCAGTGGGACTGGACCTCCTACTCCCACCACCAGAGAGCAGTGATGCCCCCCCAAAAAATAAATAAATAAATAATTCTTGACTAAATGATAAACTCATGCATCACCTGCTGATTTGGGCAGATGAGGATTGAGAATAATATGAAATACATAAAATACAGGTTGCCAATGAAAAGGTGATTGTAACTTCTACTCCAAGGTCTGACATGCTTTATAAATCTTAGTGCCCAGGACATAAAACTCACTCAGCCAAAAATAGCTCATTTTTCTTTTTTTATCCCCATAATATCCAGCACCATCCTGTCATGCCTATGCCTCTCTACAACGACATGTATAACTCTCATTAACTGAATGAATGGTAGTAAAATATTTTTTCCAATGGGAAAATTTCTTTTCCAGTGTACCAGGGCAATATGACAGAAGAACAAATGTATTGACCATGGTACCCACCATTGAGTACTGCCACTGAGTCCGTTCCAGCTCATAGAGACTCTGCAGGACAGAGAACTGCCCCTTGGGTTCTGGGTCTGTAACTCTTTACAGAAGCATGAAGCCTCATCTTTCTCCCATGGAATGAAATTGTAACTTACTCCCTGTTTGCAGATAACTTATCTCATGCCAAACTTGCTTTGTTCCTCACCTCAACCTCTGAAGCTTTTATAAGTTTCTGAATTTCCCAATGACAGATATACAGTGTTTGTTGTCTAGATGGTTCAGCCTGGAGGGCAGCCTGGACAACTCGGCCTGGAGGGCCATTAAGATATGGAGGCCACTGTGCATTACAAATATGACTCAAACTATTTTATCTGACTGTTAGAGTGAACCTTTACTTTTGTGTATGCGTGTGGCTATTTTGTGACTGGACTAATGGAAAGTAGGCCTAGGAAAGCACAAGACTCTCCAGACTTGCATTTTACAGTCCATGGTAAAAATACATAAATTCTATGTATTCTGAACTCAAGGAGGATGACATTAAGACGGTCTGCATTGCTATCTCCCCACTGATGTCATCTCTCTAGTTTGCAGTCAGTGAATTGGCTCCACTGCTCCAGGGCACAACCCATTATTAAAAGTAAGATAACCACTAGTGGAGTCAAACTGCTGACCTGGCAGTTCCCAGCACAACGAATGACCCAATATGAGACCAGGGTATTTCTGGTTATTAATCTTGTGTGAAAGGGGCTTCCAGAAAGCAGTGGGAAATTTCCATCATCTTCCAATTCCATGAATTTTTTGAAGCCCCCTCTACTATCTCTGTAGTCTATTAATTATGGCCGTCTGGCCAACAAATGTAGAATCACTATGTTTTGTCCTCAAGTAGACTTGGCAGCTTGAAAAGAGATGTCATAGCTAATTCTTTAGGCAGCTCTTTAGGATTTGATATTGGACTCAGTAGCTAAGAAGGAGCTCACTTTGTTCTAATAACCTGGCTTTCCAGGATGCTCACCTTCCTGACACAATTGCTAAAGACAAAATGGGTGCATAAGCAAATGTGATGAATAAAGTTGATGGTGCCTGGCTATCAAAATATAGAGAGTCTGGGGTCTTAAAGGCTTGAAGATAAATAAGTGGCCATCTAGCAGAGAAGCAACAAAACTCACATGGAAGAAGCATACCAGCCTGTGTGATCATGAAGTGTCAATGGGATCATGTATCAGGCATCAAAGACCCAGAACAAAAAAACCTTATCAGTGTGAATGAGGGGAGCCCATCTGTTGGCAATTGGACATCCCCTTACAGAAGAGTCACAAGGAAGAGATGAGCCATTCAGGGCGCAGTATAGCACCAATGAAACAGAACTTTCTTTAGTGGAAGTACTTTAGTGCTTACTCCCTCCATCTATCGTGACCCCAATTCTACTTTACAAGTCTGAGTAGACCAGAGAATTTACATGGATACACATAAGAGCTAGAAATACAGAGAATCCAGGACAGATATACCCCTTGGGACCAATATTGAGAGCAGCGATACCAGGAAGGGAGGGGGAAGGTGGGGGGAGAAAAGGGGACCTGATCACAATGATCTACATATAGCCCCCTCCCAAAGGTAGGGACAATAGAAAAGTAGGTGAAGGGAGACATCGCACAGTGTAAGACATGAAAAATAATGATAATTTTATCAAGAGTTTGTAAGGGGGGGCGGGGGAGGGAAGGGAAGGGGGAAAAAGAGGAGCTAATACCAAGGGCTAAAGTAGAAAGCAAATGTTTTGAGAATGATGATGGCAACAAATGTACAAATGTGCTTGACACAATGGATTGTGATAAGAGTTGTATAAACCCCCAATAAGATGATTTTTTAAAAAGAAGGGGTTCAACCCTGGCTGTGTGGCACTCCCCTGGACTTAAAGTCAGATCATTTTTCTCAAAGGTTCTAGGCTCAGAACAGTACATTTTGTATAACTTCCCTGGGGTTGTTTTGTTTTTGTTGTTTTCTGGGCTTTGAAGTCACTCAAATCTTGTGGTTCTTCACATAGAGGCTGCCCACCATTCTCTCCTTAAAAGAGGTTTTAAATGCAGAATAAAAGAAAAGAGATCCTAAGCAGAGTCTTTACACTTTAAGCAGTGCCTTGTAACAATGGAAACAAGGGAACTGGAAGAGTTTTAATCGGCTTTCAAGTCTGCAAAGTAAAAATTGGTTTAACCATTTGGTTTTATTTTCTGTCTTGTTCCCCTACATAATTGAACTCTGCACAGAGGAGCGACAGTCTGAGTCGTGCCCTCACTGCTCCCCACACCCCTTCCAGCTCCTTGCACAGATGCAACGAGGACAAGAATCCATGCTGGGGTTGCCCTGTGCTGACAGCTCACAGAGACACCACACACACACACACACACACACACACACACATACACACACGTAAAAAACCCATTGTTTTCTCCAGAAGAGAAAGTCATGCAGACTGAAAGAAAGCATATCATTTGGGCAGCTGTAAGCAAACAGTTCTTCAGAAACAATTATCCCATAGGAACTAAGGATGGCCTGGGTTTGTTTTGTTTTCCCTTCTTTCGCTCTACATTTTGGCAAGTGAGGCTTTAAGAAAAGTGACTTACTGTTGCCTAACAGGATTAAATTCTTAACTGAAGCATTTTCATTTAATCCATCCACTACTTTCTAATCCCCTGTGAGTCAGAATCTAAGGAAAAATTTTCTTTTCACCCCAAAACCACATTCTTAGAAGTCCTCCCTCCCTCACGCCCCTTAGACCCTCCTGTTGAATAACATGATATCCAACTATAACATGATATCCAACATGATATCCAACTATACCAAATAACATGATATCCAACTATACCAAATATCCAACTAAGACATGGGGGCGGGGGGGGCGGGGGCGGTTGACGGGCAGGATATTCTTAAAAGGGCAGCCACTGGGGGCTTTAATGACTGCAACTTCTCCCTTGGATCTGGCCCGCTCATTTCTTTATTCATTCTCTGACTCAGCCTTGGGTCTATATTGTCTTTTCTCCTCCTCCTCCTCCTCCTTCTTTGCCTACCTCTTCCCCTCCTCCTCCTCCTCTTCCTCCTCCTCCTCTTCTAATTTTTAATGGCCAGATCTAGGTGGCATTGGTTCTTGGAACAGGATAGCATTTCAGAAATCTTCCAAGACAAAAACTCCTCAGAGGAGGATCCTACCTTGCAGACTTAATGTCTTCCTTGCATGTTATTGATTTTCCTATGAGAGTCTTTTTTTTGGGGGGGGGGGGGGCGGAGGGCATCACTGCCCTCAGGTGGTGGGAGTAGGAGGCCCAGCCTTTGCTTCATGGAGCTGGAATTGAACCTCCATCCCAGTGGGCTGCAGTCCTGCACACAACCACTACGACACTGGGGCTCAGCCCCCTATGAGAGTCTTAACCAGAAACTCATTAACACCAGCAACCCTTTCTATTTTTTATTACTGAAAAAGCAGTGAAAATAATGTTGAAGAAGAAATTGAAACACCTTCCTTTTTAAGCCTGGTTGTCCTACTATCAGTGGAGTCACTTAA